>KK500034.1:151334-172212 GCA_000688715.1 Glossina pallidipes
TGCACACAAAGTTATATATATCTACACACTTCACTAGAAGTGGTGTAGAGTGTAATAAAAAGAAGCAAAGCAAAACAAACATACGAATTGAGTCATAATGAAAACGAAATTTTATGTTGCTTGTACTAATATTACGATAAGAAGTGCCGGTCGTACATAATAAAGATTTTACAATACATTCTCGAACATTCGTAATCAATTCGCTTCTCAGAAATAACTTTATCTCATTTGAAAAAAAAAATCGCTTTTTGGGATCACTTTATAAATACATTTATTAGGTATCGATAGTTAGGGACAGTTATTAGTTCAAAAACATCAAGCAGATCGTGCACATCGCAGTACACTCTTATAAGCAAAAAGTGTTTAAGGATAAAAATTTTTTTTCTATTTACTGATACTTAACTACCTTTCAAAAAATGTCAGATGGTGAGTTATCAGCGAAAAGCTTTACAATTAAGTGGGAGTAACGATCATTTTAACTTTTAGCAAAGGTTGTAACCTCAACTAAATGTCACCGCTTTGTACCCGTTGATGGTATTAAGGAATTTCGTGCTCTTGTTGGGGATTGCACGAAAGTACGTATAACTTTGTGTAAAACCCTTACGGAAGGCGATGAGATGTACCAGATTAATATTGGCGATGAATCAAATGGAGGTGCATCGATAAAAGGAAATCGGGACAATTGCGACGTTACGGAGGTATCTGAAATTGACATCTTAAAGAGTGGTTGCTTCTCTTTTCGCTTTAAACCCAATGTTATTGCGCTTAGTTACGCATACAAGGGCGCTGCCATTTTATCACATCCAACTTCCGAAGAGTTTGATTTAAACTTTGTGAGCATTGATCATAACGGCACTCTCCACTGGATGGATCCCTTAAAACGCATAGACTCGGGTAGTAGAGATAATTTTCCTTATGTTGTTGCAAAATATTAATTTTATTTAATTACTATCTAGTACTCGTCAAGCAGACACCTTATCAATTTTATCGTCTGGACGGTAAAAAAACATTTCCTTTTGAAGCCCGTTGGTCACAAGAGGTTCACTTAGTACTTACTCAAACTCCCGAAGCAGTTGATCCCATGTACGAAATTATCATCGGTGGATGGGGTAATACAAAGTCAGCGATAAGGAAAAATCACGTCAGAACTGTCGCTTGTGTATCAACCCCTAACATCTTAAATGAGAACGAATTCCAAGAGTTTAAAATAGATTTCAACGAGAAGCAGATAACCGTGTACAAAGGTGATGATCCTATTATGTGTTGTAAAGCTATAGACTTCCCAGAGCTCTCCTTCGTAGGCTCAGTTGTTAACGCACCATCATTCAGGTAAATGAAATTTACTTATATTTAACGTTTGTTAATAAA
Source organism: Glossina pallidipes (assembly GCA_000688715.1). Lineage (NCBI taxonomy): Eukaryota > Metazoa > Arthropoda > Insecta > Diptera > Glossinidae > Glossina > Glossina pallidipes. The sequence goes on from KK500034.1 coordinate 152,703, forward strand.
TTTGGATCGAACTTCTTTATCAGATCCTTGTTATGAACGGGTTGACAGAGTCCAGAGGAATGAACGTTATTATTATCACCAAAAGTGGGCTTCAGTAAAATTAAATGAAATAAAATTTTTCAATTTTTTTAATAGTGAAAATATAACCGATATTTTTTATTTACCTCTGGAAAAATGGATATTTTCTCTGTTTCTTAATTTAGGTCTTACAGCTGTAAAATTGAAAAACACTAGAAAAGTTTTTTTCTCGATTTTGTTAACACAAAGCATAATTACAATTCAACTCTGGACATTCTACTCTGGACATTCGTTTACAAAAGAAGTGGATTAGGCGGATATTAAAATTATTTACTCGTTCTGTCCACAAAACTAACGCAATTAATTCAAATTTTATCGTAAAGCATTTAAATCTATATCAAGAATTGTCCATCTGTCCTTGAATTATAAAAAAATTTACTTTTATAATTGAAAACGTTCTTCAATTAAAATTTTCGATTGTATGGCGGCGAATCGTCTGTTAATGACTCGCTGAATATTCAAGAATTTTCCAGAAACGTAGACCTTCTTATGAAAAACACGCATTATGAAGGATGGTTGAAAATGGTGTTATGATATATGAATTTATTGTGGTAACTTTGGGCTACACGCTCCAAGTCGCCATTTCTCCTATGTAAGGATGAAAAGTAAATCTTTATGGGATATTAAGGTATAACTTTGATAAATTGTATTAGTATTGGTTGATGGTCAACCTGGTCTGTCTATAATGATCTCAAATTGTTGATTTTGCTCCTTTTTTTCTTCCCAGGAAAATTCGAGAACATATCACATAGAAAGTTGGGAAATGAAATAAAAAAATTAAATTGAAACTTTGCGAAGTTCACTTCCCCCGCACAGCAAAACATTTATAGTCACGTGGCGGATTTGATCACACATAAGACATATATATATACATATATATATATCGTATATATACATATATATATATATATCGTATATATACATATATATATATATCGTATATATACATATATATATATATATCGTATATATACGTATATATATCTCGTATATATATATATCGTATATATATTTCGTATATATACACATTTAAAATCAAGCCTCCAAACGTTATTACGGTTTATGAAAGAGAACTTCGTGTTCACATGAACCTTTTTTTAATCAACCCAGTGAATTATTTGTCGCTGATTTGTTGACTCGCAGAAGAAGAAGAAGAAGACAAAATTATGGATTGATTCGATATTTTCGAAAAGTGCATTTAAATTTCGCTGAAATGATTAAAAAAATTATCTGTGCGCTGTTGGGTAAATCCATCCGCTTCATAATTCGCTCATTGTATATAAATATAAAAATTATTAAGAAAAAGGGAAAAATAATTCTTTATATGCCTCTTAGGTCAAAAAACTTCAGGGAAATTGTATGAATTTATACCTTTTTATGGTAATAAAAATATCGAATTTGTAGTCGAGGATAGTACGCGGATATCCATAATTTTATCGAAAACCCCCGTGGAAACTGATGAGATGTACGAAATTGTTATTAGCGGCGATTCGAGGCAGAACAACTACCTTCTCATGGATTTGTCTATCTGTTCGTCTATAAAGATGAAATGAGAGTTATTGGATAAGCACAACTTCTTAATCACTTTGATTAAGATGAGACCATCTCATCTTTATTACGTCCAAATGTCCCCCTCACAGTTTTAGTCTGCCTGGCTGGCCCTATCAAAAGCTAAAATATCCTCTAAAGTATTATTGTATAAACACGCCTTCTTAGCCATTATGATCAAGATGAGATCCTCTCACCTCATAAAATACTGAATTATGTTAACCAACTGTTCCCCACGACGAGCGAATGCACTAGGCTCGTCTGTTTATCTGATTGCTTATTTATCTCGTTATCTCTTGAAAGGCATTTCTTAAAAGCAGTAAGCGATTCGCTTTTTTAGTTCGAGCCTTTCTAATCTCTTTATAAATCGGTGTATCTGGTCGGTGGCTTATATATACATATAAGTAGAAGAAAGGCGAAAATGGATCGGTGGGTGGATTCCTGCCAAACCATCATAAGTTCTTTCGACGTATATCGCCATGTTGCCAAAAAGATTGTAAAATCTTATAGAAAATGATGGAAACTATTTTGATTACTATGTATTATGCCAATTTTGGCAACCATCTAATAATAGGTGCTTGCAGGTATTTTGATCAGCGACGTCTACTGGTAAAAATGACAAAAGGAAAGCGAAGGCTGTCCATTATAGAAAACTTCAAATTGAGAGAAAAATTTTCAAGTGTTTTTAAATTTTAGAACTATGACTACTAAACTGACAAGCAGGTACAGAAATTTTCACTTTTTCAGGGATAAATAAAAAATTCGTCTTTTTCACTATTGAAAAAATGAAAAAATTTTATTTCTAAAAAATGCAGTGTAAAAAGTAGGATTTCTCTTATTCGATACTCGAATTTTATGTAAAATAAGTAAATCATTTGATTTGAATAAAGCGTAATTCTGGTGGTCGACAATGAGGATTGGCTTTGTAGTAATTATGATCCCGAGGATTCCAAGGACCTGATAAGGAAGTATGATTAAAATTTATTAACAGACAGATTTAAAGTAAATTCCATTTACCTGATAGTTTCCACCTTCCGTTAACACCTGAGCCAGTTCGCACGCCTGCGAAAAAGAACTCTGGCAATTTTCCAGCTTTGTGACGCATAACAATATTCTGGTATCTGTACACTGTTATCGCATTATCGTTTAAATCTATTCGAAACTGTACGAATTCTTTGCCATTTAAGATGTTAGGGGTGGACACACAAGCGACAGGTTTTGAGAAATTTTTGTTTATCGCCGACTTTGTATTGTTCCATCCACCGATGATAATTTCATACATGGGATCAACTTCCTTGGGAGTTTGGGTAAGCAGTAACTGAAAATCTTGTGCACAACAAACTCCAAAATGAAATACGTTTCCCTCGGTTAGACGAAAGAATTCGTAGGAGGTCTCTTTGGGTGCAACGAGTTCTGCATGTTAATCAAATAAAATTAATATTTTGCAACAATGTAAGAAAAATTATCTCTACCAATCGAATTTTTAAAAGTTAAGGGATCCAACGTCCATGTGCCGCTATCATTACACACGATGCTCACAAAGTTTAAGTCGAACGATTCAGAAGTTGGATGTGATAGAAAGACAGTACGACATTCTCTGTAACCAAGTTCAATAACGCTGGGCGTAAAGTTAATATAAAAGCCACCAGCTTTTAAAACATTAGTTTCAAACAGCTCGATAACACCGCTAAAATCGGTTCCCTTTTTTTTCATCACTACATCTCCGCTTGATTCGTTGCTAAAATTAATCTCATATCTCTCGTCCTCTGCATTAAGAGTTTTAGCCAAAGTTAAACATATTTCAGAGCAATTCTTGACGACAATGCTAAAAAACTTGTTGCCGTAAAGTGGAATAAATTGTTGCAATTTGTTGAAGGTTTTAAACTCTGTTAAAAGTTAAAATGACTATAATTCCCACTTAATCTTAAAACTTTTCGTTGATAACTCACCAGCTGACATTTTTTAAAAGGAACTATAAGCAAATATAAAATATATATATATTTTTAAATACTTTTCGTTTAGCTTATAGTACTACTACGCAGTAGTTTCTTCAGCTGATTATATGAATAACTCTCGCTAACTATTGATCTCTAAAGAAGTATATTTACAATTATCGGAAACCGTAAAGAAGAGCAAAAAATACCTTGAAATACGCTCTCCTTGGTCTTATAGTTACATACTGCGCGAGTGACTTGCTTGCTTCAACTCAGCATACGAACAATTTTCGTTAAAAAGGCAAAATATTTGAAGTGCTTTAAAAGCTTAAAATAATTAGATAGCAGACTTTTATATATATGTGCGACATATTTGTCCAAAAAAAAACTAAATAAATAAATAATAAACAATAATAAATAAATAATAAAATAAATAAATAATAAACAATCAATAATAAAAGAATTCTCTACTAGAATTTATCGTCTCTTAATTTTTAAATAACTTAATGTGAAAGAATATTTTTGAGGTATTGTTCGGTGGAGTAATCATGTAAGCAGGCAACAATGAAATTAAACGACAGTCGCCAAATGCGCTCTCTGAGTTACGTTAATAAAATTGCTGTCGCTGAGAAAACAAACTTGCATTCGTATTGAATATAAACTAACAAAAGTTATTATAAATCTCTCTTTTAGAGTTGTATTTACAGAAAAACAGCTGTAAACGAAAAATATAAACAGCTGTTAGAGATTGAATTATTTTTCGTTTTGAAATATAAACTGTATGCGAAATTTAATTAAAATCTTATATGCGATTTCAAAAATATGTGTTGTATATATTCTATGTATATAGATTTACGCAGAGATTCCGCATTTTCAAAAATGGCTTTTCATCACGTCCTGGGACAAAGTGGTGTAATTGGTGGTATATAAATAATTTTTAAAATTGTAACTCATATAAAAATTACCAGTGTTGTCAACAATATTATTCTCTGCTTTGATTAAAAGAACACTTTTTATACGTTATATCTTCTTTTTATTCGTTATATACGAGTATAAAAGCAGAAAAAATTTGGCACACAGAAATGGAAGAGAAAATCTAATTTAACGATGAAGCAGGCATCATTTATCTGAATTAATCATTAATATTATATTATAACAGATCTGTTAGCTTTATTTTTAAAAATCTAAAATTAACTTTTTTCGCAATAAAAAAAACTTGGATTTTACTACTTTTTTCATTTGTCAAAGTCTACATAATTTTCCATTCCTTTCACTTTGGATGATCGTTATTTTCTACTATATGCAGCTTGTTTATACATAACAAACAAATGTTAATTTTTCACATCTCTCTCAATTTTGCATTAGAATGGAAAATAGGATAATAAGAGATAAATTGCAAAGCGGGCGACAATGGTACATGATTAGCCTCTCGGCGATAGTCAATTGTCTCTCAAAAAAAAAAAAAAAACATGGCGATGATCACAGCGATACTCGATTACTTACGTGAGTATCTCCGCACTTTTGCACTAAAGTTTTAGCGAAGAAAAGAAAAGCATCAAAAGTTTAAAACGCAATTCCGTCTACATGAAACAAGTGTTTGCGGCGTTCCGTCACTTAATGCAGATCGTAAACTCCTTGTATATTTAAAAGCAATTATCAAGGAAGTAAATTAAAAGCGCCTACCGAAAGCCGAAAACTAGCTAAAGTTTTAAGAGTTTTTTTTTTGTAATCTTGGCGCTTGTTTCAGGAATGTATTTTATTTAGAGCCCATCGTTAGCTACGGCTTTTCTCCATTTTTCAGGCAAATACATTTCGAAAAAAGTCCCGCCTGTTAAGGCTATCCTTAAAAGAAATCAATGAAAGTCTCTACATCTGCCAATTTGCGGGCTTTCATGAACATTATGCCTCCGCAAGATGTATTATTATCAAACCGAGTGAATAATTGTACTAAGGAAAGTCGTGTGAAATATCTAATGCTCGGCCTTGCTCGGATATCATGTTTTTATGCGTATTTTTGCCAAAGGTGACGAAAGTACGTCTAAAAATTGGAAAAGTCAGTGAAAAGGACGCATTTGATTTTATTATATAAATAGGTGCGCGTATCAGTTGGAACGATTTTGTCACTTGTATCTCGCAGGGCTATTTGTATGTATATATATATATATATATATATATATTGAACTGATGTTTTTGGAATATATTTTTTTGTCTTTGCCACTCAATTCTGTAAAACAATTTTGTATCTAAATGTAGTGAACGCAGTAATCTGTTAATAATAACACAACTAGTTATCACAAGTAATGATAGACCATTTTATACAAATAATTTTTACTCAAACAATAAAACCGAAACAGGGTCCAAGAAGGTAACTGGACTATTATGAACCACACTTCCTTCGTAATGCTAAATAATTAGTTGTTCCCATTATAAGCGGCGAAGGACTAAGTTTGTAGGTTATGAACCCTAGGCAGGGAATTATAAGGTCTTATAACTTTTACCTAAAAGGATTCGCACAAAGAGCACGTAACTCAAAGAGTCAACAGGAGATTATTGCGAACTGACTTACTAAAAGAAAAGAGATTAAAAGGCTTCTGCGGCTCCTGCCGTAGGATAATGTTGTACAGGTTAAGGAGAAGTCCAATTAAATTTCTCAAAAATTATAGCCCGAAACAATAAAATAAGACAGACGGAGAGACAAATTTAGAATAATGCAAAAAGTGATTCTGAATCGATCAGCATAATAGAAGGTGGGTCCTTCTGGGTGTTGCACACATCCGTTCAAACTGAGTATGCTCTTGCACCATAAGTGATGTAAGGCATCAAGAGGTGCAGAAGAATTCAAATATAGATTTTTCTCTTTTTATTTAATTCCGAAATTTCGCTTTATAGTTTCGTTTTTTAATACTTCCTTTTAAGTGCAACGTGGTTTTCCTTGAGTAGTGAGAGTGCAACACGGCGGGCTGTTGTCTTTGTTCGTCTTTTGTTCTGTCACCTGGTAAGGACCTGAAATACATTCGCATTTTGAATTCTTATTAAAATCGTTTAAAAGACAGTAAAATTTAATCACCATGCAGTTTCCACATTCCTTTAGCATCTGGACCGGTGCGTACTCCTAAGTAGAGAAATTCCGGCAATTCATAATCCCTATACAATAGAAAGGGACAACTTTCATTCATGTGTCCAACTTTTATGCAATCTTCTTTGAAATCTATCCAAAAGCCTCGATAGTCGTTCTCATTTAATATGCAAGGAGTGTACACGTAAGCAAGATATTTTGAGCAATCTTTTCGTATAGTTGATTGGGTGTTTTCCATTTCGCCGATAACGATTTTATATAAAGGTGGAAGAACTTTAGGTTCTCTAGTGAGCAATAATTGAGCGTCTTTTCGAGCGCTCACTTCAAAGTAGTATTTATCCTCTTTGTTGACACGAAAAAATCGATAAGGCATTTCTTTCGTTGTAACGAGATCTAAGGATTATATAGGACGAGTTAAGCTCTTTCTTATAAATTTACGTGGAACACTCTTACTTATAGGTGTTCCAGTAGATAGTGGCAATGTTTTCCAAGTGCCGGTTTCACCGCAATCGAAGCTTATAAAATTTAACTCGGATGATTCACAAACACACGAGAGAGACATAAATGGCTCCTCGTCATCCTTAAGACCAACTTTGATTGCCATATTCTCTAAACTTATCCAAAATGCGCAGTATTTTAAATCAAAATTTAAACGTTGTTCTATGCCTCCACAGCGTCCCTCACGACATTTCTTTCTTATACGTGACTTCTCCCTCGAATCGCCGCTAATAACAATTTCGTACATCTCATCGTTCTCAACAGGAGTTCTCGATAAAATTATGGATATCCGCGTACTATTCTCGACTACAAATTCGATATTTTTATTACCATAAAGAGGTATAAATTCATACAATTTCCCCGAAGTTTTTTGACCTAAGAGACATATAAAGAATTATTTTTCCCTTTTTCTTAACAATTTTTATATTTATATACAATGAGCGAATTATGAAGCGGATGGATTTACCCAACAGCGCACAGATAATTTTTTTAATCATTTCAGCGAAATTTAAATGCACTTTTCGAAAATATCGAATCAATCCATAATTTTGTCTTCTTCTTCTTCTTCTGCGAGTCAACAAATCAGCGACAAATAATTCACTGGGTTGATTAAAAAAGTGTGTGAACACGAAGTTCTCTTTCTTAAGCCGTAATAACGTTTGCAGGCTTGATTTTAAATGTGTATATATACGAAATATATATACGAAATATATACACGATATATATATATGTTTTACGTGTGATCAAATCCGCCACTTAATTATAAATGTTTTGCTGTGCGGAGGAAGTGAACTTCGCCAAGCTTCAATTTAACTTTTTTATTTCATTTTCCAACTTTCGATGTGATATGTTCTCGAATTTTCTAGGGAAGAAAAAAAGGAGCAAAACCAACAATTTGAAATCATTATAGACAGACCACGTGGACCATTAATCACTACTAATAGAATTTATCACTCATTTCATACCCCAAAATATTAAAAGCTATACCGTAATACCCCATAAAGATTTACTTTTCATCCTTACATAGGAGGAATGGCGAACAGCAGACTTGGAACGTGTAGCCCAAAGTTACCACAACAAATTCATATATCATAACAGCATTTTCAACCAGCCTTCATAATGTATGTTTTCATAAGAAACTGAAAACCTAGAGCAGGGATGCGCACCGTTCTTCATCGACTGGCCAATTTTTTCTTTCATATCGCGGCAGAGGCCCATGCAGCATTGTGCATTAACTTTCCTTTTTTTATAGCGTAATAAACGAAAGGAAAACGCATTAAACGCATTTCCTATTTCATAGGCGGTTAGAAGAACCAACAGTGAAGGCAAATACAATCCGTTGCAGCTTTGCTAAGTGTGAGGAAATTGAATTATTTTATATTTCAAACCTAGCGTCTCGAATTCAACGACGTCACGAGCCGACTGTTGCCTATGCCTGATCTATAGGGCTTAAATAATAACTTAATCAAAATATTCTACTCATCTTCTTCTTCTTCTTGAATATTCAGCGGGTCAAAAACAGACGATTCGCTGCCACATAATCAAAAATTTTGATGGAAGAATGTTTTCAATTATAAAAGTAAATTTTTTTATAATTCGAGGACAGATGGACAATTCTTGATATGGATTTAAATGCTTTGCGATAAAATTTGAATTAATTGCGGTAGTTTTGTGGACAGAACGAGTTAATAATTTTGATGCCCGCCTAATCTACTTCTTATGTAAACGAAAGATGTCGAGAGAAGACAGATTATTATGTTTCCGATGCTTTCAATTTGTGTTAACAAAATCGAGAAGAACATTTTCAAGTGTTTTTGAATTTTAGACCTATGATCTCTAAATTAAGAAACGAAACAAATTTTCATTTTCCCAGAGGTAACTAAAAAATGTCTGTAATATTTTCACTATTAAAAAAATTGAAAAATTTTATTTCATTTAATTTTACTGAAGCTCACTTTTGGCGATGAATAATAACGGCCATTCCTCTGGGATATGTGAACCCGTTCATAACAAGGACCTGATAAAGAAGTGCGATCAAAACTTATTAACAAATGTTAAATTTAAGTAAATTTCATTTACCTGACAGTTTGAATGTTGCATTCACATCTGAGCCGGTGCGCACGCCTATGAAGAAGAGCTCTGGCAATTCTACAGCTTTATGGCACATAATATATTCCTGGCATTTGTACACTGTTATCTCATCATTGTTGAATTTTATTTTAAACTCTTGGAATTCTTTCTCATTTAAGATGTTAGGGGTTGATACACAAGCGACAGTTTTTAAGCGATTTTTCTTTATCGCTGACTTTGTATTACCCCATCCACCGATGATAATTTCATATATGGGATCAACTTCTTCGGGAGTTTGAGTAAGCGCTAAGTGAACCTCTTGTGAGCAACAAACTTCAAAATGAAATGTTTTTATATCGCCCAGACGAAAAAATTGATATGGCGTCTCCTTGAGTGCAACGAATTCTAGATGGTAATGCAATAAAATTAATATTTTGCAACAACATAAGGAAAATTATCTCTACCAATCGAGTTTCTGAAAGGTACGGGATCCAACGTCCAAGTGCCGCTATCGTTACAATCAATGCTCACAAAGTTTAAGTCAAACCATTCAGAAGTTGGATGTGATAGAACGGCAGCGCCCTGGATTTCGTAACTAAGCGCAATAACCTTGGGCTTAAAGCAAATAGAGAAGCGACCATTTTCTAAGATATTAGTTTCAGATATCTCCGTAACATCGCTATTAATCCCCTTTCTTTTTACCGATGCATCTCCATTTGAATCGCCGCCAACATTGATCTCGTACGTCTCATCGCTTTCCGTAAGGGTTTTAGACAAAGTTAAACGCACTTTCGAGCAATCCCTAACATCAATACGAAATTCCTTAGTACCATAAAGGGGTATAAATTTGTGAAGTTTGTTAAAGGTTTCAACCTTTGCTAAAAGTTAAAATGATCGTTACTCCCACTTAATCGTAAAGCTTTTCGTTGATAACTCACCATCTGACATTTTTTGAAAGCGACTTAAGTATCCGCAAATATAAAAAAAATCTAATCATTAAACACTTTTTGCTTATAATTGTGCACTGAGTCAACGACACGATCTGCTTGTTTTTTTTTAACTGGTTATATGAGTAACTCTCGCTAACTACCGATACCTAATAAATGTACTTACAATTATCTGAAACCGTGAAGAAGTGTTGTCAACTAAAACATTAAACGCGTAAACAAATTTCGCTCTATGTACTTGTGACAAAAACATCAAAAAAGTCTTTATTATTAAAATTCTTATGTTCTTTAAAAAATTTAATATAAAAGATTGTTTGAAATATTTAGTTAAGCAAAAAATGGTGCAAAGTTTTAGAAACCGAAGCTCAATTACATCATGGAAGTAACTGCAAGTGATCGCAAAAAGCGATTTTTTTCAAATGAGAAAAAGTCATTGCCGCGAATCGATTTGATTACCAATGTTCGGTAACGTAGTATACTCAACTATTGCAAGCTCTCCATTATGTAAGACGTGTATTACTTACGTCCGTCATGTCTGCTTCTCTATATGTGCACGCGTGTTCTCAGAAATCACGGGTATGCCTGAAGCAACTAACGTTGACTTAAGCTCTTCCCTTTCATTCCTTTTGAGGTTAACATTGGAGTGAACAGGGCACATATTCTTGCTGTTGATGTTGTTTTTGCCGTTGTTTATATTACTTCTGTAATATTATACACGCCAAGAGAGGCATCTATTTATGGTGCTTCGAAATTAACTCTCTTGCTGACATTACCTTATCGTAATAATAGCATAGGCAATATAAAATTTCTTTTTCATTATGACTCAGTTCGTATATTTGTTTTTACAAAATTTTGCTTTGCTTTGCTTCTTTTTATTACACTCTACACCACTTCTAGTGAAGGGTGTAGATATATATAACTTTGTGTGTATTTATCTGACAGTCTGAAGGAATTAAGATCTGCCCATTTTTCATTATACCGATCGATTCAATATCATTTTCTGAATCTAAATTGTCCCGATCGGTCCACTTTTGCGACCATTCTTCATTTAACGCCTTATTTTGAAAACTCATAGGGACAAACAAATTGCAATTTGTGCTGAGTAATAGCATTTCGACATTCTCATTACCGTTATGAGAAATTTAGTTCGGCGAAGAGCATTTTTCGAAGCCTTAAATACACTCGTGCCTACGAAAACTAAATACTTATATGGTAAAAAAATCTCATGGTGAAAATTGGTTCATAAAAATAAACTGAAAAAAAACCAATTTTACCGTATTTTTGAACACATTGGTCTATTTTTCGGATACTAAGGATTCTTGGGAAATGCAAAAGCCTAAAGGGCCAATTTTTAATGGCTTATGATCAAAATTTCTTCTTCTTTTCACGTTTCGTGCTAGTAATATGACATGAAAATGAAGTGAACTGAATTGGAACTTTTCCCCCCGGAAAAAGTTTTAATTTCTAAAGTTCTTTGATGAATTAAAATTGTGTGAAATTAACCTTAGGGCATTTGGATCAAATAGGTCTATTTTTTTGTCCTTCCCGTTTGTAACGGTTATCATGAAAACTAAGCTATAAAATGGAGAAAAAGTCAAACTTTCTAGTCTTTTATGACCCGAGTTGAAAAATAATAAAATTTATAAGAAGTAAATTAAGTCAACGAAACTTGGATCGCGTCATGCGATGTTTGGGCATATGAACTTTCAACAAAAGGTATACCTTTGCATGAAACTAATGTATTAATATTTTGCGTATTATAAGCAAAACCAATGAATAAGTGTACTAGACGAACTGTAGTGTGGTGTAGGGCATCTAAAGATTGAACTTACCCGACTATAATGTACTTATTTGTTAGAAACAATTTTTGCTTATTCCATTCTTACAATTCTTAGCTCGTTTACGACTATAAAAATTTTATATAAATAAGGAACAGCCAGTTTGGCATAAAACAAATAGAAACATTGTCGTCAAGCGAGACTTTTTATAGAAAGTAGACCACATATTGAAACATTTATTATATGCAATTATATTAAAGATATATAGAAGAAAGTATGTGAGTGCACTTGCTCGGAAATTGATTCTAAACTAATCGGTATAATAAAAGGTGGATTTCACTTTGCTCACTAAAACAACTTTAACTCACCAAATTTTGACATTTTTCGTGTGAAGCTTGGTACAATCTAGACATTATTGGCTTGTCAACGGTGTTGCCATTGTAAAAACTGAAAATTCCTTCTTTGCGTAAATGTAAATTTTCTTTTCTAGCTGATTGCTGGGCATGGCTCGCTGAGTTACCCAGGGATTCAATTGTTTATCCAAATGTCAAAAGCCACTTACACTGCCCCCCGTATCAAGTTCGGAAAATTATAAAACAAAGAAAGGCCAATGTATTTGTAATAACCAACCAAAGCCAATGTCACGATCGGCGCTGCCCATCAACTAGTAATCACCATGTCAGCTGGTTTAGAATGCCATAACCCAAAGTTTCTGCTTCAATACAAAACAAAGGCACTCATATAAAAATATTTACTAAATCCCGAAGGTTTCTAAGTAATCCCAAGTCCAATTTTGAGTTTCTCGTTTTTTGGTGTAAGATGCTTGTTCCTGTTTTTTGGTGTAAGATGCTTTTCTTGTTTTTTTGGTTTAATTCATCTTAGCAAACTTATTGCATATTTTTTGGTGTAAGATGCTTGTTCTTGTGTTTTTTGGTTTAATTCATCTTAGTAAACTCATTGCATATTTTTTGGTGTAAGATGCTTGTTCTTGTTTTTTTGGTGTAAGATGCTTGTTCTTGTGTTTTTTGGTTTAATTCATCTTAGTAAACTCATTGCATATTTTTTGGTGTAAGATGCTTGTTCTTGTTTTTTTGGTGTAAGATGCTTGTTCTTGTGTTTTTTGGTTTAATTCATCTTAGTAAACTCATTGCATATTTTTTGGTGTAAGATGCTTGTTCTTGTTTTTTTGGTGTAAGATGCTTGTTCTTGTTTTTTTTTGTGTAAGATGCTTGTTCTTGTTTTTTTTGGGGTAAGATGCTTGTTCTTGTTTCTTTTCGTTTAATTCATCTTAGCAAACTTATTGCATATTTTTTGGGGTCCGATGCTTGTTCTTGTTTTTTTTGGTGTAAGATGCTTGTTCTTGTTTTTTTTGGTGTAAGATGCTTGTTCTTGTTTTTTTTTTTGGTATTTTTTGGTCTTGTGTTTAGACTTATTGTTGTAAAATCATATGCCTAAACTCGGTTTCTGGCCGATTTATAGAAACAACGCTTACAGTCTGGCAACATTTTCTTAATATTTATTTAAATTCATTGTGTGTTATATTTCACATACAATTACCTAAAAGTATGTTAATAAATCTTTTAAAAAATATATAAATATTCGATATATTGGATTGTTTCCTGGCAAGGTGTAATACATGAAGTCTTAAGTTCCAGTAGTTGCTTCAATCTTCAGGTAGCGCTGATTAACTTTTTTGCTACGATGGGTTTTCCATTGTTTTTTGTTTTTTTTTTTTTGTTTTATCTGCACATCTTGTGTCGTGTATATCTCGTAAATTTTAATTTGTTTACTAGCCATTCAATCGTTTGTGAAGAATTTGAAATTGAAATTTTCTTCCTTTTTTTTTTTAGTGTTTCCTTATAGGGGATAGTTATTAGCTATGTAAACTATCTGGCAAGCGTAGTAGTAGTAGTAGTAGTAGTAGTAGAGACAAACACTATAAGAGATCTATATAATCAGTGCGAGATTTAAGGTCGATTTGGTTAAGTATGTTTATCCGTTTTACTTCGATTGTAAATTTTTCCATATTTTTTACTCTCTTTTTTAACAACTAGCTATTACTCAAAGTATGCTTAGCAACTAAGTGTAAAATTCATTGTGTTTGTTGAGTTGGAAAATTTCTCATCCAAGTAAAAGTGAAAGAGTTACTAGAATACGTATATATATATACTTATATATATACATACATACATATATACATACTTATATATATATATATATGTACATATATGTGTGTGCATGTGCTTGTGCATGCTTTTCATATTACATTGAAGTAGAGAGTAAGAAGCATTGTAATAAGAAAATGTTGTAATATTTTAAGTTAATAAATCCTGGCCACTGGTCGGTTGGTCGGTCTGTCTCTCTCTTTCTCCCTTTCTCTCTGTTAATAACATTGTAAGCAGGTGAGACAATATTTTCAAAGTTTTACGTGTTACCTGAAATATATATATATATATATATATATATATGTACATAATGTAAGTTTTATAAAAAAGTATAAGATTGAAAAATATTTAAAGTATTTTGAGTTCATGTCCTCTTAGAATTCAGTTTGTGTGTTCACTTTAGTCGATGCTTATATGTACATGAAGTTTTTCTTTTTTTTTTTTTTGTAATTAAAATCTTACAAATGACTGAGATTTTAATATATTTATGGGAAATTTTTCTGCCAAACCATAAACCGAGTGATTATAAATTCGCGTCTTTACTATAATTTTTTCTATATTCTTTTTTTTTTTTTGCTTTCGAAAGACTTAGGGCAGTTATGAATTCATAAAAGTTTGCATAAATTTTCTCTCGCTTCTCCATCTATCTCTCTTCACGATTCGTAATGCATTTCTTTTCTTTTTTTTTTATTGCTTCCCTTTACATAACTTGGCTAAATGAAGTCTAGGGTTTGGCAAATGTGTTGGGTTAATGATGACTTTGACTATTTTACATGAATCCATTTTAAAAGAGATTAAGCATTTCCTGCACAACTTTGTCGTTAACTTGGTCAACATCATTAAAAAGCATTTGCGCGTGTAGGTGTCTGCTATTTATCTCACACCTTTTATCCTTAGTCACTACATATACCAACCAAGCCAACACTTTACACGTTACGGCAATAAAAAAAAAACGAAAGAGACACTTAATCAAATAAAAACAAGTAAGAACACTACAGTGGGGAACGGTTTATCATGAAATACCCTACACCAG
This sequence comes from Glossina pallidipes, assembly GCA_000688715.1. NCBI lineage: Eukaryota > Metazoa > Arthropoda > Insecta > Diptera > Glossinidae > Glossina > Glossina pallidipes. The sequence continues at coordinate 167,830 of KK500034.1, forward strand.
TTATTCAAATATGTACTTTTCAATTATAGGGCATTATATGGCAAATGGTCGACAAAATGATCCGATCCGAACCATTGTCAATACGTTTTGTCCTTCGGCCAAAATACATTAGTGTATCAAATTTCATCGAAATATTTCTAAAATTCTGGCCTGCAGGTTGAGGATAAGAAAACAAAGCGTACAGACAGAAAGACAGACAAGTTTAGATCGATGCAAAAAGTGATTCCAAATCTTTCGGGATAATAAAAGTTGGATCTATCTCAAGCCTTTCTGGGTTTTACATACATCCGCACAAATTTAATGTACCCTTGTACCACGAGCCGTATCGGCTATAAAAGCAAAGAGAAGAAAAATTTGAAAACCGGCTTTCAACGACTGTTCTTATGCTTCTTAAGTGATATGTGTTTGAAGAAAAAGATTCGATCTCCGAAGACTTGTATATATATATATATATATATATATATATATATATGAGCCACTAACCAGATAGACCGATTTATAGAGAGATTAGAAAGACTCAAACTAGAAGAGTGAATCGCTTACTGCTTTTAAGAAATGCCTTTCAAAAGATCACGAGATAAATATGCAATCAGATATACGAGCGGGCGAATGCACTAGTGGGGAACAGTTTGTTAACATAATTCAGTATTTTATGAGGTGAGAGGATCTCATCTTCATCCCAATGGCTAAGAAGGCGTGCTTATACGCCAACAATACTTTAAAGGATATTTTAGCTTTCGATAGGGCCAGACAGACAGACTAAAACTGTGAGAGGAAGAGTTGGACGTAATAAAGATGAGAAGGTCTCATCTTAATCGAGATGATTAAGAAGTTGTGCTTATCCAATAACTCTCGTTTCATCTGAGAAGCAACCACATACCTCTAGCCAGGGTTAACTAATATTTCCCAGGATCTCATATTGATCTTGGCCATCCGATTAATTGATGCTATTGTTAAGCGTATTTGCTTAAGTTCAATAAGCAGGCAGCTAAGAACAGATGAATTGCTGCGCTTGGGTTTGCAACGAGTTAGGGGCATCTGCTTAGAATCTCCTGTGCACAGAGAACATTTACTTAGGCAATCATATATGTTTGCTATATTGTTGAGCTTTCCAGACGAATAGCTAAATAAGTAAACGGATTAAATAGATGCACATACAAGCTTAGTTTTGATATAATTCACCCACTTTGACTTAAATGCCTGTAAGGATGAAGAATGTACTGAACAAATAATAGCCCGAGGCATGCTTTTTTTAATGTTTTACAAGCTAATCAGAGGATGTGCCTTTGCATACTTTTGCGTTGTCGTGGTCAGGAAGAATTACATATAGAAGAGAAGAAAGAGGATTCTATTTGAAGAAAGGGTATGGAGGATTTCTATGTGTTGGTTGAAAAGCAAAGTGGCTGAAAAAAAAGCAGTGACTGTGCCGTGATGCGTAGTAAGCGTCTAACCTCAAGACGAGCTAAGATAGCCGATTAGTCCTCTTAAAAGGCTTGATTGGGATTAGCAGACATTTTTTTATTTATATTCGTTCAGGGCTTGCCGAGCACAGCCCATGTTACGCCAATGCAGGGCATGCTCTAGTTACGAATGCGTGGAAACTTTCTAGATGGGCAGATAAATAGGCAGATAAATTTTATCTCATGCGGACAGAAGTTCGTTTGAAAACGAATTGAACTTTGTAGGATAAAGTCTTACACTGGCCAAGCTAGCGATAGCTCAAAACTAATGGAGCCTTTTTAGATGGACAGATAGATGGCTAGGTAGCCAGCTAAATGTACCGATCAACTGATTAGATTAGTGATAAGCGAAGGTGGATTGATTTAGCTTACGATTTCATCTCAACGAATAAAGAATGTGATGAGTAAGTGATACTATGCAGCATACTTAGGCTTTTTAGACAGATATATGAACAGATAAATGGGCACTCGGACAGGTAAATGTGCACTCAGGTATATAGATTTGATCGTAGAACGAGTGAGGCTTTTTAGACTAGGATCTTATGTTTCTGAAGCTAGTGACGCTCGAAAGCATATTTCGACTTCTCAGGTCGACAAGTAGGTAGTACATAGATAAGCAGAGAAACGAATTTGTAATCCAGCATAGTAAAATGGAAGCTGACTTTTCCAGCTCAGTACTGGGTTTCACCGGAAACTGAAAGAATTAGGTAAGCGATACTCTACAGCATATTTAGGCTCTCGAGATTGATTTAACTATAAATAGATTGTTGCTCGGATACGGAAGTGCACACTTAGGCAGATACCTTTTACAACTAATTGGAGTTCTTAGATTAGAATCTCAGACTGGCGAAGCTAACGGCAGTAAAAACCTTACTTAGACTTCTTAGGACGAGAACTAGACGAACAGATAGGTAGAAGATAAGTGTAAAATGAAGATTGACTTATCGAGCTCAAGAGTTAATTTCAACGAAAAATGAAAGAATTGTGAAGTGATGCTCTACAGCAAATTTAGTTTCCATGGATGGATGCAAAATCAGTTAGGTGTACACTTAGGCAGATAAATTTGCTCTTGGAACGATTAGAACTCTCAAGTTAGAAGCTAGCGACAGTCAAAAACTTTTTTAGGCTTTCGACAAGCAGGTAGATGGATGGACAAGTACATGTAGATCATATACTTTATGAGTTAAACGATGAGCTTAAAATGGAGATCGACTTATCCAGCTCATAACTTCATGATCTTTCAATCTTAATGCATCGTTATCTAATGATAATCTGAAGTATATTTGAGTTCTCTTCACTGACAGAAAAAACATGAGCTTCAAGTAGCGCTACAGGATATAAATTCACCCTTAACTCCGAATATCGTAAAAGAGAAAAACATTTACGTAGTCAATGATAGTCTTAAGCCTACGAAAAGACAAGCCTAGTTCTACAACTTGTTTTTATTTTCTTAGCTTAGAAATTTTATATTAAATACGAACCAGTGTTAACGGAACTCTAAAGCGTATCTTGTAGTGCAATTAAGAGAATGACAAAGTTAATATAACCTTTAATAATGTGCGGATATGAAAAGAATTTACTTGAAAAAAAAAAAAAAAACAAAAAAGAAGAAGAACAAGAAAGTGGCAAAAGTTTTACGCCAATAGTTCGGCTCAACGAACGACCAGCTAACCCTGTCTGTGTGTACATTTCTAATTGCTGCGAATGATGGTAAGATACAGCAAGCAATAGGAGAAAACCAGTTATATAGTTGCTGTTGTTATTGTTGTTGTTGCTGTTGTTGTTATTATTATTGTATGTAAGAATAAACTGTCGTTTTAATTTGAAACTTGTCTAGAACAACAACAATAATAACAACGGCAACAACAATCAGCCTTTGGGTTTTATCCTCGGGGTGTCTTAATGGTCATTACTAGTGCCAGTGAATAGTTGATGAATGCGAGCAAATGTCGTGCCGGCCATTAGGTTGGTTTGTATAGACGGACAAGTAAATGAGCAAACGGACGGACATACAGACAGACAGACAGACAGAGAGACAGAGAGACAGACAGACAGACAGACAGACAGATTGAGATAAACAGAGCCAGAGCGAACAATTCCAAAGTGCCATTTCATTTTTTAATTGAATTTTAATTTGTTTAGAGTGCATTTTCCGTTCAACATATTTTTGCAGTAGGAAAATAATTTCAAATTTCATTCTTTCTATTATACATATATATATATATATATATATATAAACAAACGCACATTCAGATATGCTTAATACATAGATAGCATAGAAAGGAGTGGTTGGGTTGATGGTAGCCTTATAATATATATAGTGAAATATTGACTTTTTTTTTTCTTTTCTTGTACTCTTTTCCTAAAATTTCTTTGAATATGTTTTTGTTTTTTATTCCTTTTTGTTCTTTGTATGGTCGGTTGGTTAGGTCAGTTGGTTGTCTGCTTGGTTGTTCGGTTGACTTGTTTGGGTTTGGGTTTCTCTAGTAAATTCAGTTTGTAAATCGATTAAACTTAATTTGTTTTTTTATCCATAACCCTTTCTCTTTTTTTCTCTCTCTCTCTCTCTCTCTCTCTCTCTTTCGCTCTATCTCTATCTCTTTCTCTCTATTTATTTATTCATCTAGTGTTTCCATTGTTCTCCATGATTATATTCTCATCTTCCATTTTCACTTTAAATGGCTGACTGACTGACTGACTGACTGACTGACTGACTGACTATTGCTGTTTTACTTCGATTCTTTTTAATTTGTTTTCTAATATTATTAAATTGCAGTTATATAGAGTTTATGCATTTGTCAAAAACTTGCCTGATTTTTACTCCTCTTGATGCCGTTCAATTTATTTCCCCGTTCTCTCACTCTCTCTCTCTCTCTCTTTCTCTCTCTCGCTCTCACTCATTCCCTGGTAACTTCTTAATGAG
>KK500034.1:205309-228872 GCA_000688715.1 Glossina pallidipes
CAAGTAAGAATATTGTAGTCGGGCAAGGCCAACCATTAAATACCCTACACCACATTGTCTAACCCAATTGTTATTTTTGTATGAAATCACTATTATGGGTTAGTTTTCATCAGCGCATATTAAAGCCTAGACTTTCCTGCCATACAAAGGATCAATTTCCGTGAAAATCCTTTTTAGAGTAGGATCCAAAAAATAGGCCAAGATGGTCCAAATTTGGTATAGTTAATTTTCTTATGTGACGTTACTATTGTTATATAATTTTCATGATGAAGTATTGAAAATTACACCTTTTTGTCGTATGAACTTCAGTTTTCGTTATAAGAGAGGGCGTTTACAAAATTTCGCCAGCCGATCTAAAGTTTTCATATCAATTTGGAATGCCGAAATACTACTACTTAGCCACTTCTGCCGAGAAATTTTGAAAATTACAAATTTATTTCCATATAAGGATTTTTCAAAATAGGTCTTTGAAAGAGGAGTGGTCGAAAAAGTTGACCGATCCAAACCATTTTTAATAGCGTTCGTCCTTGGCTCAAAACACATTGGGACGAAACACGTTTCATCAATATATCTCAAAAATTGTGATCTGTAGCTTGAACACAAATTTATTTGGACAGACGGACGGACAAGCTTAGATCAATTCAGATTGTGATTCTGAATCGATCGATATTATAAAAGGTAGGTCTCTCTTAAGCCCTTCCGCAATTTACATACGTCCGCACCAACTTAATATACCCTGTACCACAAATCGTGTAGGGTATGAAAATTCAGAGAAAAGGGAAAAAGTCCACAAAGAAGTAGCAATTGATATACTGTTTCACTATGCGTTTTTTAAATTAAATATATTTATATATATCTTTCTATTTTTTGTTTGTTAATTTTTTCATTTAATTTATTTAGAATTTTTTTTACCAACTTTAACTTATTTACATATTTATAAATTATGGGTTCCCCGTACGTGTATATATACACGTAAATAGAAATATATGAATGTACGTGCGTTGTCAATTTTAGGATATCCGTCCATGCATGCATTTGGCGGCTTTTTGCTTCAAGAGTTGGCTACAGTAGCAAAAGGTTGAGTTACTTTACGGCTTACTTTATAATGTCGTTAGTGTTCACAGATCAGATGGGTCTCTTTTGCTCAGAGTAAGCAAAAAAACTTGACGTGGAATTCATAAAGCGTAACCTATATATATATAACTTCTTGCAACACTTTTTAAAAAGCATGTAAAAGTGCAACTGGTTGCAGTCATTAATTATATCGCCTAAAATGAAACAAAAAATAAAAAAATATTGCATGCAATATTTTCAATGCTCCATAGACTCATTTCCAAATGGGAATATAACGCATTTACATTTTTTATATTTGCTTCAAGTTCTGATTATCTACCATTTGCCCTAAGGTGAATAAAATTTTCTAATTAATTTTTTTCTTAAATTTTTTTTTTTTTTTTCATAATAATTTTGAAAAAATAATTAAATATATAAATCAATAGCTAGGAGTCTCTTTACGATTAAAATAAATGTATTTTTTACGTATTAATTTCTTTCTTTTCATTTATTCTCAATAAATTTATGCGCAATCATTTTCATTGTATATCAGAAAAATATTTCAATCTACTATAAACGATTTATATTGAACACATTCACATACACGATAGGAGATATTAACAGAGTATCATTGAATAAAGTTTCCACTTGATGGAAAACACCAAACGTGACCTGCCTACTAAAGTGTGTTTATACGTTAACAAATGTATGCATTGATAAAAATAACTCAAAAAAAAAAAATAAAGGGAATTTTTTTTTTTTTTATTTAATCTGTGATCATCAGCGAAAGGGCGTGAAAAAGTTGAAATCATAAAATAAATAGAAAAAGTAAAAAAAGAAAAAAAAAGGGCCGCAAATACAAAAAAGAAAATTGAAATTTTAAAAAGGAATGAACAAGTTGAAAATTTAAAATAAATGAAAAAAAATTTTTTTTTAAAGATGAAAAAACAAAAAGTAAAAAACAAAAATGAAATACACTATAAGTGCTGAAAATGGAGCGTAAATTTATTTATTTATTTAACAAAAAATCCGGAAATTCATTGAAAAATAAAAAAACATGTTGTTAAAGTAAAAAAGACGTTGAATGTGCAAAAAAAAAAAAAAAAAAAATTAAGGAAAAAATTTTAAAAAACTGTAAAAAGCTCGAAGTGCGAAATAAAAAAATTAAAAAATTGTTAACAGCTGAAATAAGCAATAAAGATGAAATTTTATTTAAAAAAAAAAAACTGAAAAGAAAAGAAGGCCGAAGAGTAAACAAATAAAAATATTATAGTTGGTTCTGGCTCACCATTATATACCCTACATCACTGCGCTTAATACAATTATTCATTTAAGAACTATTCAAAATATGACTTTATATGGAGACTGGTTGAAAAAGTGGTCCTATTGGAGGCATTTGCAATGACGGTCCTTCTTAGACTAAAGCACGTCAATGCACCAAATTCCGTCACAACATCTCAAAAATTACTACCTCTAAATTGAACACAAGAAAAAAAAAATAAGTTGGACTGAAGGACAGACAAGAAGAAAAGATTTCGGATCGATCGGTGTAGTAAAAGTTGGGACTATCTTAAGTACCTAAGATAGATAGACAGACAAACAAAAAAAAACCTGTACTAAAAGTCTCAGGTCGCTCTTGCTATTGCATACATTTGCTTAATATGTTTAATATACTCTTGCAGCACAAGTGGTGTAAAGTAAAAACATGTCTTAGAATTTTTAAAAAGATAATTAAAAACTCAAAAATATGAATTCATTTTATTATTAACCAAAAATAATTTCAATGTTAAATTAAAAAAAGACCGAAATATTATAAAACAAATTGTCGTGATCGGCATTAATCGGAAGTAGTCGGAATTATGCTGCAACCTTGCATAGTTAGGTGAAAGGTATAAGTGAATAACAAAGTACATATAGGTAGATAATGTTAGTTTCTTATATATACGTACCCGTATATATATTTATAGGTATATAAAATAACAAATCAGAAAGTCATTTATTGTTATTTCTACCTACTAAGGTGTGCTCGAATACAGGTTGTACGTTACTATGGCGTAATAAATGGAAAAGAAATCTGCAGCAACTGATAGATAAGCTTTTCTTTAGATTGCTTTTAAAATGATCTGCCAAGACGTAAGAACAAAGCAAAATCGCATACAATGGACATTCCTGTTGCTGTGACAATGAAATGCTACGTGCTTTCAGGAATCTTTAGATGATTTCAGAGGCATTCATTTTGATCATTACGGATATTGTTATCATGAGCGAATATTTTTTTTCTTTTTTACTAAATATCAGTAATATTTCAAAGAGATTCTATTTCACGGATTCGCAAATTTCTAGCTTACTTGGACTGCAAAGAAGACCGAAATTATTATGCATTCGAGAAAAAAACATGAGCAAGTCATGGGCGTATGAATGAATTATTATTTATTGATTTTTTTTTTTAATATAATTAAATACCCAAAGGCTATCTACCTTTATGATGGTGAAGATCAGGAAGCAGTGAGAAAAGAGAGAAAGAGATAGAGAGGGGCTCCGCAGCTTAATGTGTGCATGCTTTTGCCAACTAAACACACTCTAAGGTATAGCTGTGATCAAGTTTGCTAGTGTACACCACACTGGGATTCGACTCGACCGAACACTAACTTCATAAGCTGCGACTCTTATTAACTCAGCCACTCATACTGTCCGCAATCTAATAGATAACTGTTTGGCCGGTAAATCCTATGCCCTCCCCGGACTAAGAGCACTAATTATAACTACGATCAAAGTAAACTCTATCTTACTGAGATTTGAACTCACTAGCGCTGACTTGCGGTTGTGGTGATCCACTCGTTAAATCCTATGCCCTTACCGGGCTAAGAGCACTAATTATAGTTACGATCACAGTAAACTCTACCGAACTTAAATAAATAGAAAACCCGCTTGACTGGCTTGGGATAGCGCGGATTCTTATCTAGTGGGTTACTCATACTGGCCGCAAGCTAATGCTCCGGTCGGTACATGTTATGCTTTTAAGGAGTGAGTGCACTTAGAATAGTTACGATTAAAGTAAACTCTACCTCACTGAGACTTGAGCCAGCTAACGCAGACTTGGGGTAGAGCGGATTCTTATCTAGTCGGTTACTGATACTGGCCGCAATGTAGTGAATGTGTTTCCAGCCAGTAAGTGTTATGCCTTTACGAAGAGAGTGCACTCACAATAGTCACGAGTAAAGTAAACTCAACCTCACTGACACTTAAGTCAGCTGACGCTGACTTCGGGTCGTGGCGATCCTTATCTACTCGGCTACGCGTTGTTGGTCGTAATGTAGTGGATGTGTGTCCAACTAGTAAGAGTTTCGCCTTTACCGTCTGAATGTGCTGTGGTCAAAATAAACTCGGCCCCATTGACGTTTGAACTCGCCAACGCTAACTTGGGCATAGTGAGGGTTCTTATCTAACGGACTACTTGTGCTGGCCGCAATGCAGTGGACATGTGCCCAACTAGTAAGTGTTATGCTTTTACCAGCTTAAAGTACTCACTATAGCTACGGTCAAGATAAACTCTACTACAATGAGATTGGAGCCCGCGCACGTTGACTTAAGATAGTCACGACTTTTATCTGCTCGGCTAAGCGAAAAGCCATTGCGATTTGCTTATCTAAGAAAAGTCAATGTAACCATGTGTGGAGATTAGAAATATAACTTTCAAACGGCTCAGACTACCATCCGCGAAATGTTCTCCAACAGGTTAAGATAACTTGACGCAATATTTTCATTACCTTGCAACTGTTTGGTATTTTCATCAAAAACTATTTGCATTCTTTCGGCGGTTAGAAGAATATGAAAATCAAGGCAGCAAGAATAACGATGAATTTTCCTTTCCCTTAAATTGAGAAAAGCTAACTATAACGTTTCCATCACATTTAATGAAAATAAACAAAAATTAAGTTTCATTTGAACAACTGCTACGACTTAATTTCATAAAAGCGTTCCTCCTAAAGCGAAATTGTGCTTAAGAGTGTAACATCATGGTTGCTTTTACAATTCTCCTCGAAATATTCTATATATTTGGTTACACACTGCTGCTTACTCTCTCTCTCTCTCTCTTTCTTCTTCTCTTTATCCTTCTTATACTTATTACTATTTAAAATCAGAAGAAAAAAACTGTCATTTACGGGGGAATAAATTAAACGAAACAGCAAAGAGATGAGTGAGGGAAATTAGACCGACCGACGGTTTGTCTTCTTCATCATATTTTAGAATTTCGTTATTTTCTTCATTACTTGGGTTGACATATTCTTTGTGGCTGTGAAATGATATCTTTATTTAAAGCGAAAAAAAGAAAAAGAAAAAGAAAAAAAATTGGGAGAAAAGAAAAGCACACAGCTTGGTTTCCTTTAAGAATGTAAGCATGCTTATGATGTTGTTGATGTTACTGATGACGATAACGATGATGATGCCAAAAGCAAATAAACACAAGCTGGCAAGTCAGTCAACAGAAGCAACAAAGCAAGGATATCATGCCGAAATAAGTAAAGAAAAAGAAGAATTTTTTACATAAAAAGGAGGGAAAAAAATAAGAAAAAAAAAAAATATATATATATATATATAGAAAAGATATTTAAACAGTCATTCAGTCAGTCATTCAGTTGTTGTCAGAGTCTTATGAGTCAGTCAAAAGGACTTGTAGTTGAGGGAAATCACGGAAAGATAGAGAAAGAAATCTAAAGACGCAAACATATGCAAAATAATTTTAAAGGTCACTGACAACGTAAAATAAATGAAATAATTTTTGGAAGAAACACAGTTGCAAAAAGTATTAACTCAGAAAACAGGAAGACAAAGAAAAAAAAAAAAGGACGAAATTTATGTAAAAGGAATGTAAAAGTGTAACTAATTGCGCAAACTTGAAAATGACTCTTAGGAGTTTCGCCGTCACGTGGGAAAGCATTTCACCTTTGCAAGCATTGTTAGGTGGACCCGGACTGTTGTCCCCTTTAGGTTTTTTTTATTATTTATTTTTGTTTTTTTTTTTATTTTTATTTTTTATTCCAACTTAACCCTTACTTACGAAGCTTCAAGTGATATTTGTTTCGATTGCCTTTTTAACCTTTTCATCTGTCTGTAGCCTTCTAATGAAAATCTTCTTCTTCTTTTTCTTTTTGGGTATATTTCCTCTAAGCAAGAAGAAGAAAAAGACATGCTTTGAATAGTTTAAGCACCAGCACAGATAAGAAGTCACCTAAAACATTGAAAGCAAAGGGAAAAAGAATTTAAAAAACAAAAAAACCAAAAAGAAAAAACTTATAGCTAGAGACATGAAAGCTATGAGAAGGCTAATAATAATGAAGATAAACATATATTGTTATAAATTCGAAAATCTCTGCAAAATTCAAAACAGGAACAATTCACAAGGGCGTCCGTCCATAACGTACTTTTTGAGCGGCAGAATTATGCAATTGCTTTATGTTTTCATGTTTAGATTTAAGTCTTACTTTGGCTCGGATTCATAAGCTGCATAAGCCCGGGTGTATTGAGATAAAACAAATAACTTATATAACTATATTAATATGGCTTGTTTGCCGTATACATGCCGTAGTATTTGTTTGGTTTTATTATTTTAATATGGGAGAGAGAAGTTCATGTGCCAGTCTCATCATATTCTATTATGTTATGTTGTGTGTGGTTATTGTGGTCTCGTAACTATTAGAGTTTTAGTCATTTATCTGCACTCAAACATATGTACATAGGTTTGTATAAGTATTTGTGCTCTTTTGTGTTGTCAAGTTTTAAGAGCAAGTTTTAAAAGAGGGCATGTGGTTCAGTCAGTTCGGTGTTTGAATATGTTTTTTTTTTATTTTTGCATCCTCTTTCTATTTAATAATCGTTACAATCGAAGGGTTTCATAAGTTTGTAGATACGATTGTAACGATGAAACGAAAAATCGAAGATATATGCTTACCGTAAGGCTTAAGTTGTTCCCATTCGTTTGTTTGCTCATCTATCTATTCATGTCTTCACTTATCCAAATGTCTGCCTATCTGCCTGGCTGTTTGTCCGTGACCAACTTTCTTAATAGTATAGCTACTCACCAGATTTACAAGTGTCCCCAATTACTTATATAGCTGTTTGTCAGCCTAAATGTACTCATCTCTTATTATTTGTATTTAAAGGGCCTAACTCGCCATTTACGCGTCCGTTCATCCAAGTGCCTGCCTTTCCGGTGATAGCAGCGACTGCATAGAATCGAAAAGCTTTATCACAGGGGATTTTTCTTATCCGTAGAGTCTTGCTGGAAACGGTAGTGGAGCTCGCGCCCATGGCCGTAATTGTTTCGATGATTTATTGTCAATTCGTTAGTTGAATCGGTCCTTCGAAAGATATTCAGGTAATAGAATGTATTTCTGCCCTAGATACTAGACTGCGTGACTTTCGCTGTGCGATACATTGGATGCCGTAGAGTTAAGCTTCCGTACGCAGTTACCCGCATTAAACACCGACTTCCTCCTCCAGTTATTAAACTATCTTCATTTGTTTGTCTATCGACTTGTCCTCCTCTTTATTTATATATTTACTTGCTTGTCATTTAATATATTAGTCGGTCGAATGGCCGCTTATTTGTTTCTTTACTGCTTTACCTATTTGTCTTTTTTCCTGCTATCTACTCACCTCTCTTAGTCTTTTCTCTTCTTCGTATTAGGCAGCTTCTATAAATTTCTATGCCGTCGTATATTTGCTTATATATGCTAGTGGTTGCTATGACCTACGCGTCCACCTAATATTCTGTTGTCTCCTCTGTTATATATTTAGATTCATTCGCCTGTGTATAATTACTGCTTGTCTTTGGTACTTTCTTTTATCAGTATATGCCCATGTGCCTATTTCTTTAGCCGTGTAATTGTCCAGTTATCAGTCCATCTGTTCTATTGATGATTTTGCTTTCTATAAGCACACCTCATATCCGTTCATCTGGTCGTGCATCCATCTTTGAATTTACTCAGTCATTAATTCATCCCATTATGTCTGCTTATTTGTCTGCCAATCTTTGTATTTCTTTTTTTTTCTCTATCCGTTCATGTATTTTGTAGTCTATAGGTTCAAGTTGCCTCTCCCTACATCTATATATATATATATAATTCCTATATATATGGTTTTAATCCGAGTTAGGGCGTTGACGAACTTGTGAGGTAAACTTGGAATATTTTCCGCATTATCGTAAGATCACCTCAGAGGTTCGCGGGTTCAGAGCTCAGTATAGCAAAGTTTGCTTTGGTCGTAGCTATAGTGAGTGTTCAGTCGGTATAGGCATAACACTTATTAGACCCATTAGGTTGAGGCTAATTCCCTATGTCTTTCTCTTCTTCTTCTTCTTTCTGGCCGTCATCGTATTGTACGGATAGGAGACATCCTGCGAGTGACTGGTCATTTAAAAAAAAAAAGAACTAGAAATCAATCGATTCCTTCCAACGTCTGAATTGATTTCATCTCGGACACTTTGCCCAATTGTCGTAAGATGCTCTGTTACACACACCATCGATTGTAAATTAAATTAATTAAGTTCAAATGTTGTACTGGTTTGGTTTTATCTGGCAATGTTCCTTAACAAAGGAAGGCTTTGTCCAGCCTCGACCATGCTGGGATATGCCTGTGATTCTCATTTGCGTATATTACATAAGTATATTTGGCAGAGACGATGTCTCACAAAATCGCTACGATTATGCAGAATATTAACTTCACCGTTATTTCCCGCCACAACTATAGTAACCGCTTCCGTTTCTCCTTCCGCTTTTGTTCGTTGTCTCATAGTCGACGCCATTGTAATACCACTTTTTGTCCATTTTTAACCTTTCACTTGTGTCACCTTGAGTTCAACTCGACTCTTATTACTTACTCATAACATAAAGGCAGAGATATTAAAATTATTTCAATTATTTTTGCTAATTGCAGGAAGTCACTTAGGGTGAAATGTTGTTGACCTCAAGATCTTAAATTCCGTGGCACAGGGAAATAGTATTTGAAAAGTATTTTATTTTTTAAGAAAATTCCTCGATTAAAATACATTGAAAGAGTACTGGATTCTCTTGATAGGTGTCCAATATTCGTCTACTCTTTTCAAGTTTTTCTTCTTATGCTTTTCTATGCTTCTTATAATATGAATAAATAATATTTTTGTGCAAAAAGTAAACGCAACCACTCAGGCAAATAAGAGATTTTTGTTTCTATACGTAAAACCAGAGAACAAATGCATACTAATTTTGTCGTCTCATTAGTAACAATTGGAAATACATGTTCTCTTCTTTTATCAGATCTTTAGGCGAAACTCATCTGTACTTGACAGGTCTTAAGCTTCAGGTTTACTATGACTAGAATTTTGAAAATTCACTAACAAATACTGGGAAGATAGAGTTGAAAGCCAGATACTTTAGCATACAGTTTTGATTTATATAGGCTTTATATAGGACATCGATTTGCCAGTGAACATGGACCGAATAGTTGAAAAATAAAAGTAGTTTAAAGAAAGGGTAAAGAATTTTTTGAGAAAGTGGTGAAGTCCTTTCTCTCTCTCTGTCTCTCTTTGTTTTTCCTTCTCTCTCTTTCAGTCTCTCCATGTCTGTCTCTCTCCCCCTCTTTCTTTTTATATCTGTCTCCCTAATTCTCTCTCTCTCTCTGTATCACACACACGTACACACACACGCACACACACATTATATATATGTATCTGTCTTTCTGTCTTCCTCTCTCCTCCTCTCTTTTTCTCTGTGCTTCCCCAAATTGATCTCTATAGTAATATGAATAAAATCTCCGATGTGTCTCTTTCACCCTCTTTCTCTTTATTTCTGCCTCTCTCTCTCAATGTCTGTCTGTCTGCTTGGCTGTCTGTCCCTCTCTCTCACTCTCTCTGTGACTCTCTCACTCTTTGTACATATGTATCTGTGTTTCTTTCTTCCTCTCTCTCCACCTCTCTTTCTCTCTTCTTTCACAACTTTGCCTCTGTAGCAATATGAATAAAATCTTTGATCATATCACTCACGTTCTCAGAATAAGAACAATATTAATCTGTTTTGTTAACTTATTGATTAATTGGAAGTGATGGGTGTTGAAAAGCCGCTCCAAGGTGAATATAATTTTCGTTTCGCGTTTTTATTTGTTATAAAATTAAAGTGTTTGGGTGTGAAAAACCGAAAGACCTAAGAAAGAAAGCAAAACTAAAAGAAAAGAGAAGAACACAAAAAAAAAAGTAGAAAAAAATTAAGAAAAATTATACGAAAAACAAATAAAAGCATAAGACAGGAAATCTTAGCAAAAGTTTACTACAAACTATTCATTTGTCGGACTTATAATAATAAGTTGTCTTGGGGAAAACGAATGAAAGTTAAAAAGACTACAATTTGGTGCTTATGTCGGTGTTGGTATTATCTACTTATAACTCCATATTGAATTATAGTTTAATTGGCTAAAAGCCAGGAAAACTTTTTTATTTTTTTTTTATTTTGCCTTTTTACTAAGTCATCGGCATCGTGCAGAAGAAATAAAGAAAATGAAAAGAGAAGAAGTAAGAAAAATTCGAAAGTCAACACAAAAAAACAGTATGAGACATTTAAAGATCTGATTATTAATCTAAGTTTTACGTTAAGGAGGTTATAGAGAGAAGGAAATTTATGGCTAAGAAAATGACATCAACAGTTTTCGAAGAATAAGAAAACTTCTTTTTTCTTCTTTTTCTTCTTTAAATAAGAAATGCTTAGAAAACATATTTGAAATTAATTTAAGTGTCGCTTTCAGTGCATTTGCGATATCCTCGCTGACGTCATTCACTTTATTGCTTATCTAAAGTAAGGACATTAGGAAAATAGGTTATTAAAACCGAAGGATCTAATAAGCACTTCACTGAACGCACACCTTACTGCACATATTTTTAGTGTTTTATTAGCATTGAAGGCATTAAGGTACGTTGCCCTTGTTTAAATTCACCGGTCAGTACTCAAAGTGCTTAATGACTTGTTTCCAGGATAGTTCCAAATCGATTGATTCTAATCGTCTAAGTTTAGTTTGAATGTGAATTTAGGTTTTCCCATTCTTTAAAGCCGTTTTCCTAGACAATTTTTGATGTTTTTCAGGTCTGCCTGTAAAGTGCAAGAAATGGCTAGCGAACGAACGTTCCAAGGCATTTAAAACAGATAATTACCCGTGAACCCCTAATTGCATTCGATGACAAATTAGGTAAATATTCTCTCGCTTTCATTTCCGTGTAGGAACTTCTAGCATTGCCGGCTAATTAGTGTATGGATTGTCAAGAGGGTAATACAGTCCTATTAGATATATACATCACTTACTCCGGTGAAGGCGAGGCCTATTCAAAAACTCTATCTCCTTAGTAATCAACTTCGCCGTTGTAACTTTATAGCTCGGCTCTCCGGCGAATTTAAATGACATCAAAGCCACCACGATATTGCTCGAAGACACTCGTCAAGTGATAGTCCAGCTTTCAAATGTATTACACGCGTTCTCAGAATGCCTCTGGTACTGACTATTCCAACGTAGATTAAATAATGATCGCGGAGAGAACGTCAACGCGAGAGAGATGAGCAAAGTGAGTATTGCTTGGGGAAGCCGTTGGTTTTCCGGGCATTTTTAACCACAAACTTTATCTTTCCTTAAAAGTGGGTAGTGGCGCTCAAATCGACATCACTTTATGTAGTGTTCTAGTTACCTAGCGGCGGGCACTGTAACGCACGAATGTAATGCACTAAGCCGGCGAGGAAATAATCGCCAAACTTATGTGTACCTCCATGTAAGTGGGATAGCCAGTACCGCAGGAGTATGTTACGGGTTTACTATCCCAAGACATCGAAGGTTGACGCTAATTCTTCCAGCACATCTGGCGTTTACTTTCGTCCAAGATTTCTAAACAGTAAAGGTCCGGAGGGAAAAAGTCCCCTTGCGATAAATCACTTTAAGTTCTGCTTAATCCTTATCTCCTCTTGGCTTGATTTCACCGATAGAGACAACCGTCTCTGGACGGCGTCCGTGATGAAGCGTGGGATAATTTAAAGCATCCTTTGCCGCGCGAACGCTTTAGGACAACATTTTTGATTTAGTCGCCTCCTTATTTATGGACATAGCCTCTCCTCAGACAAAGACTATACAAGATTTTAATATCACTACAGTTAGTACGAAAGTGCCTGGCCTTTCTAGCTAACAGGCCGGAGCTGTGTCTCGTCACTTTCTTACAAACGCGATAACTTTGAATTATTTTCTAAAGCACGCGCTGATCCTTTACACAAAATATAGCGACATTTGCGTTCGTACCTTCAATATAATCTATGATCAAAAAACGTTGAGCCTCTTTTTGCCAATGTCTGAAACGAAATAAATTACAGACATGACATCGTAGACGCTTTCAGTGACTGCTTATTTAGTCAGTAGTTGTGATGGAACTGACTCGTATGACTATATAGAATAGAGGAAATCTTCTTGAAAATGGGAAAATTTCTTCCGATATACGCTTCTCTTCGCAGAGGTTCCCTTCGCCTGGAGCGGCGCATGAGCGTGAGGGTATCACATAATGAACTTTCAATAGTTCTCCTCATTCGTACACCTATATACGACGACGTCTGTTATTAGGGTTTCTTCAACTTGTTAAATGTCAAAATGTTATTAGAACTCATCATAGACCTTCAACTTTTTAAATCTTCTTACTAAAAGAAGCCTGAAAATGTCATTTAAAAAAAAAAAAGAAGTGTTTTAATGAATTTTTGAAAAAGAATTTTTTTTTTTTGCTATTAAACTAAATATCCAGGAAAATCCTTACCACTTCAACTTTGAGTATAAACGTTCTTTAGCTCACAAATTCTATTGAAAATCATAACAAGTGACCATTACTATGGTTATCATAAGCATGGAATTTCTATCCAAACAAGTACAAAACACTTGAAGTTCGTTAGGAAAAGTAAGAAGAGCAAGTAAATTCTTATCCATGTACGCGTGCATGTGCATGCGTATGCTAGCGACTGGGACAAAGGTTTGCAAGCAAAATCTGCGTAAAATTAGATTTTTCAGTGTAACAGAAATTCTAAAATGAAAATTTTCTTATTGAAAATTCGGAAAATATACACAAATTTTCTTTGCCAGGATTTGAGGGGAAAAAAAAACAAAAAATTGCTTATTTTTTTTCTTTCGGATTTCTGGGTCTTTCTGTTTTTTTTTCCTTTTTTTTTTCGTAGCATGTAAGGATAAGCTTTAGCTGTAGTAGTATACAACTGTTGGTAATTTTTGCGTATTTTGCAAATTGAGTTTCAGTTTAGAGCCTTGCATGCAACCATTTGCAGGAGTAGCATGGAAAGGCAAATTCATGTTTATTTTTCGCTTTCAACTCCCTTAAGACCACATGCAGCCATTTGTTCTATATAATAGATTTAACTACACTGGATTTAGATAAAAGTGGTAGTAGTAGTAGAAGTAGTAGCAGTAGTAGTAGTACTACTACTACTAGTACTACTACTACTAGTAGTTGTGGTAGTAGTTGTACTAATACATGCTAAGGAACTATTTATGACAAATATTTTTATATAAAAAGCAAAAGAAAAAAAAAAAAAAAAAAGAAGAAGAAACAATTGAAATAAAAATGAAAATCAAAAGAAAAATGAAATAAAATTATCGCTATAAATATATGAAATTTATTTGTACGTGCTTGCCTGTGTGTGAAGTATATAGCTAAGTAACGAGAGACACTACCATATCTCTAACAAAATTTCTCTCTACTTATAACAGCATCCGTTACAGTTAACCTCCATCAGCCTTTTGCATCCCACTTGTACGCTCATACATGAAAGGGGTTGCACTAGTATTTGTATAACTATTATTATTATTATTATTTTTTTCTTTTTTCAAATAAGAAAAACGACGGACTTGAAGAAGAAGAAGAAAATACATAGAAAAACAAAACCCTACAATAATATAAAGAAAATTAATTGGACATTTTTCTTTGACAATAACTATATTATATATATATATATATACACATGTATTCTATAAATATATATGTGTGTCCATACGTTTGGTTGTATGTGTTTTCTTGTTGTATTTCTAAAGTATGTGTAAAGTTTTTAACAAACGACATGACTAAATGCAAACCTAGTGAAATATATAAAAATTTCTTTAGAAAATTAATGTTCATCATACGCCCTGAGATCTTATAAATGCAATGAGTGTAAATGTGATAACATATGTACATATGGCAAACGAACGAATGAATATTTTTCTCTCAATCAAATCTTTCTCTTACACTTGCCCGATAATTAATTTTTCTTTTTATTTTTACGAATCGTTCAGAATCTAATATAAACATTTTTATAAGAAGTCAGAAAAAGGAAAAACAAAAAAGTATACAAATATCACAAATTCTGTAACTTGAAATTGCATGACATGACAAGTGGACTTTCTTTTTCAAAATTTTGGTTATACATAGCTTAGATATTAGTGTTTCACACGATATAAGTTTCAGTTTCGTGCCTATCAAAGTGTAAAGAGATGCGTGCCACTTACATTACTGAGTTTTTTTTTAAGTTTTTGACTAAACTAAACTGGACAAAGTGCAGCTCCAGAAATGGTTAACTTGGCTTAGAGCAAAAGTGCGGTAAGGTATGAAATATTTAGAAAGTTGTTTACGAGATTTCATGCAGAACGTTTTCATCCTTTGCATACGTCCGTTCATCGGCAGCAAAGGCGACCCAGGAAGTGATCTGGGAACTTGAATTAGGAGCTTCCCACCGGACTGCCGGTTATATTTCAGAACTTTTTTCTTCTGATCGTGACTGGTTCAGATCGATACGGTCATATTTCGAAGGTTAGTGGTTCTACAAACTTGGAGATATGCGAAAATAGGTCGCTGAGTATTTCGCCTCGAAATTACAAAAGGGCATCAGTACGCTACACGATGAAAAGCACCGACTATAGATGGTAACGTTGATCGTTCGATTATTAAGTTTTATAACAAAAACTTGTTAATTGATTTTGAGTTTCATCATAAAAATAACAGAATTTATTTTTAAACCTTCGAGTTGAATCAGAATCGTTTCTCACGTATTCTGGACAGACGGACAGATGTAGCAGTAGATACGTAGAGAAGATAAAATTGTTTCTCATATATTGTAGGCAGAGTTACTCATAGAGTGGCATATGGAAGATAATTGTTTCTCATGCTTTGTGGACAGGCGGACAGATGTACTTGTAGATTGGAAGATAGAAGAGAATTGTTTCTCATGTATTAGGTACAGACGGTCAAAGGTACGAAAGGATGGGCAGTTATGTGTACTACGGGCAGACGGACAGGTGTACCAATGGAATAGCAGAAAAGGAAAGCACAGTTCCCAGTAATAATTCTGCTGTCGACTTTATGTTTTAAGCCCAGTCAACTGAGGACTGTGGATAATCTACGTAGTTAATACCACACCGCAGACGTTCTTCGTCTACTCAATTTCGATTAAAAGCAAAGTAAAATGCTAACATTTACGAGTAAAGAGCAATTAGTTCGTTTCTGTCGGCGAGTGAAGTACCCTTCACCCTTGGAAGAAGATGAGAACAGAGATAAAGAAATTACTTTAAAGGCCCTTTATGTAACAAATGTGTCTGGAAATCCTCTTTTGTCGTTGTAAAAACCTATGTCTTCAAGGGTCCCACCTTCGGCGTCAGTTTTGTGTAAGATGGGTCTCTATAATGTCCTCCAGGCCTCCAGGTCCAACAGTCGAGCTACGGACTTGATTATTTTTAGGGCTACTATAAAGTGCCACTTAAAAAGGACCGGAAGCCGTAAAGATGGTTGCAGGTGCCATTACCGAACTAGTTGCTTCGGGCGATATTGGAGAGGTTTTCAATTTTTGTCTTAGGGATATTCTACAAACGGTTACACCTAAAAGAATTGAATATACTTTACCCTTACATGAATAACGAAAGGGCACATCATAAACTTTGGGTCTCTTCTTTACCATACCATACCTTTGGGCTCTTTTCGCCCATGAGTTGCAACATTGACATTAAAAAAAAATTTAGAACATATTTCGAAAGTAAGTCTTGATATTGATCCCTTGTAAAAAAGACCTCTTTAGAGCTTGCCTTACGAAAATAGCTTTCACTCTCTCTCTCTCTCTCTCTCTCTCTCTCTCTCTCTCTCTCTCTCTCTAAAAACGAAACAGAATATCTGGCATTACACTTACGATTTCACCTTCCAAGTCTTTACTGCCTTGCGTTATGTAAAATTTTGCTTTCATTACCAAATTATTGTGTTTCGGTTAATGGATAAACAATTATTCAAAACAAAATTATTTTGCCTGAAAGCATTTTTACAAAATAAGCAGAATAAGTTGAATAAAAGGTAGACAAGTGTTATAATTATTGCTGTTCTTTTTATTCTTATGATTATGGTGAAGCAAGTGTGAAATATTCACATATGGCCGAGGGGTTTCCATATACGCTCAGATGCTACTGGATATAAACTGATGATGTAGAAGTTTTTCTAGCACACATATACACACAACTTTATGCTTGTTGACTGGAATTTAAAATATAATAATAAAAGAAGACTAACAACAAAAGCAACATAACCGCAACATATATATAACAACGTCATTAATAACAGCTAGTAGTACAAGAGCCGCCGGTGTGCAAATTTATATATAAACACTCGTAGGGTATATACAACATGTTATGTTCAAGTAATGCTTGCTACTAGTAATGACGATGCCAAGTATCCATAACCGAAATATTGTGGCTGGAAAATAATGTGTGTGTGTGTGTGTGTGTGTGTGTGTGTGTGTGTGTGCGTGCGAGTGTGTGCACGTAAATGTTTGTGTTCGTATTGAAGTGTTGAACAAAAAAGTCTGCAACTAAAAATACTTGTTGAAAAATTTTTTACCTATAAAGCTGTTGCTGCTGTTGTTGCGATGATGGTGATGACGATGATGATAATCATGATGATTATGATGATTTTGCTACCGCTTTCGGTTTAACTATTTAAAAAAGTGTGTCAATGCACTTCAAGGCTAACGTATCAATGAGCTTAAAAGTGCTGTTTATCAATATCTATATATAGTAAAGTTTTTAGTGCACCTGGGTATGCGTGACTTGTGCATGGACCTAAAGAGTGATGATTAATATTAAATAAAAAACTTTTTAATTAATCGCAAACTGTATAAACGCGCATTCATATCTGCCTATTCCCAGTGTTCAGCCATAATAATAAGTGCACAGTTTTACGTATAGTGCGCGTTAACAAAATGAGAAAATTTTTAACATAACTTTTTTATTGCAGTGGTTCTGACTCTGCTCAGTTGAACTCGAAATACGCCAGGATTTCACGGTTTAAGGCTTTTCCTATAAAAGGGTCATTACAAAAGACATCGTTCCCTTTATGTTTGCGATTGAAGCAATTTCTTCAAGTAGGCAGCCCTCGGGAAGATCGCTTGTAGGTAGACTGATTCCGGCGAAATTACTTTTGGAATAGTTTTCCGGTAGTTAACCTCCGGTCAAGTGACTTTCCGGGAAATTTCGAAGCAGGCTTCTTTCGGAGTGCTAGCCGCCAGCAATCTAGTTTACACGAAAGCAACTTTCGGCTGGGCTGTGCTCAGAAAACCCGTTTCCCCACAATTTTTTTTCCTTGAAGGCCACTATAGGTCAGACCTTTTTCAACGAGGACGCGTTCAAGAAGTACGCGCTGCAAGGAAAACTATTTTTAAGAAGGGCAACTCTAGACGGCCGGTCGCTTCCAAGGAGACCGGAAAGATGATGAAGGATTCAGCTCATGAAATTACTTAGTAGATAAGCCGCGTTTGGAGAGTCGTCTTCCAGCAAGTCCGTTTCCTGAAAAGCTGTTTTCAGGAATTCTGTTCCCAGCAAAATGCGTTTCCAGAAAAGAAATTGCTACACTTTTTCATTATTTCCTTTAATTCTAAAATTTGAACAAAGCCTTCCATCCACTTTTTTCTATCTTTTAAATATCTCTACCGCTAAGTTCAAAAAATGGTTCGCTCTCAAGTGACAAGCGAAAGTTGTGATCGTAAGTCTAGTTCCGAATAAAATTGGAAAGATTTTCTATCAGTGTCTCCCAAACGGAAATGTGTAGATAAAATATCAAACGATGGATACCTAAATTCTCATTATATTTTGATCAAGTCAAGTTTATTTTTTTTATTTTATTTTACGACCAATCACTTAAGGGATGTCCCCTGTGTGGAAAGAGAAAGAAAGCGAGATATAGATAGAGTGATGGTGGCGCCAGCCTAGTGCATGTGTACCCATTCGATTAGCGTTATGTCTTTACCTACTAAGCATTCACTCTATCTACGATTACAGTAAACTCTATCGCACTGAGATATGAAACCGCGAACATTGACTGAAACAAAACAGCTTGAGAGCTATTAGGACTGGATCCTTCTTACACAGCTTGCAATTAGATATCAGTCTTATTTTTCTGACATTTTCTTTCCAAAGCGAGTTATGTCGGGAGTGGTGCCGACAGGCCATCCAATATATGTTCAATTAGAGACATATTGATTGACTGATTGACAACAGAGATTGATACACATGTGAAGACTTCCTCATAAAGAGACACTTTTTTGTTGGATTTCCGAAATTTCCTTCCAGAAGTATGCTCGAAATATCTTTAAAAAATAATCGGAAAAATATTGAGCCTTCAGGATGTCAGAATTGATTGACTTATATAAGTTATGGCCATAAGCATGACCTTGAACTATAGATTACGTAATATTTTAATGATTTTCGCGCTACCTATGCCAGTTTGTGAAAGTGCGTGCGTGGGATTTCATGCGTCTAAATGTGTCAAAACATTTCCTTCGCTTGCTAGTGCTGTCAGTGCTGTTAAGTGCAGCAGCAGTTTATTGCGTATAAGCATTAAGGCACACAAAGGAATGAAATGGAGATGAGAATAAGAGAACGGTGGCGAGTGTATACGGATTGACGTATGGAAATTTACATTTATATTGCAATTAATGTGTCCGTTGCGTACGTATACGTATATACGAACGAACCCACGGCTAATGGCAATTATGATATGACATGAACGTTTACAATGCGACAATAAGGACAACAAAAACAATAATAACGTTGACAACGTGACAATTGAGTATAATTTAAGTTGTCAATGTGTTTAAACATTTTACTTGCACTTTAACTACAAGTTAAACTGCTGATGGTGCTGATCGTAATTGCTATTAGCAGCAAAAGTAAGCAGTTCTTGTCCTTGTTGTTGTTGCATTTATTTTTGCAAAAATTCTTAATATATAAATAGGGGACGTATTGCATGATTTAAGTCATAGGAAGCTAACTAATCAGACCTATAAAAAGTATGCAAAATGGTTTTCGTGTTTATTTTATGGCTACTCTTTGCCAATTATTGTTCAACGACAGCCGTAGAAATGCAAGCATTTCGCGATTTTTTACTTAATCAGCATTTGAAACATGCAATTATCATAAGACAACAGCAACAGCAGCAACAACAAGGACAACGGGACTACTTGATTGAAATAAGGGATTTGGCAATGCATTGTCATATAAGGTTTTATCGAGTTCCAGCTAAGCAAGACATTGAAAATTTATTATATAAAACTTCTCCAAAAGTCGGGATTTACATGAATATTAGCGACCCGGAGGAATCTTTGCACATATTACAGGACTTTGCTGTAAAAGATAAATTTAAAAATTCTTATGCTTGGTTTATAACGATGCACGCACCTGCAGAAGGTTTGTTCGATGATTTCAAAATTATCAAAAATATATTCGATCCTTTAAGGCTTCATATAAACGCTGATGTGACGGTAGCTATAAGAGTAAATGGGTAAGTTGTCGTTTTTGTTTTCTCTTTTTAATTGAAATTTTTGTTTTTTTTCAATTATGTTAGTTCCAACTTTCATTTATATGATGTCTATAAGATATTGCCCGACTTTCCCGTAACCATTGAAATAAAAGGTAACTGGTCGCTGCAAAAGGGTTTAATAATCGATCATAAGTTTAACTACGGTTTCATGGCAAGAAGAACTAACTTTCAAAATATCAGCATTAACGTGGCTACGGTAGTAAGTTGAGTAAATGTATTGCTTGTCACAAATCTTCTTATATAATATTGTTTACAGTTGCACGATAAACCGAAACATTTCGATAATTATACGTTTTTAAGTAATACTCAGGATTGGAAAGAATTGGATCCTATGCCACGTAAAGTGTACGGTCTTATGCGTCCAATGGAAGATTTATATAATTTTAGGTAATTCTGGTAATCGTATAACATTTTCTACGTCTTGTCGGTAGAATGACCATCCATCCATCGTTTCAACCATCGTTTTGGTCTATTCTTTATTAAATTAATTTCGACAAATTTTTAATGTGCTTTATAAAAATGCCGTTCATTTTTATTTGTTTCTTCTTTCATTAGCGCTAGTACTTAAGGTAGATCTATGCATCAAATCCGTCAGTCCTTTTTCTTCTTCATTCATTAGCGCTAGTACTTGAGGTAGATCTATGCATCTAATCCGTCAGTCCTTTAGCCTGGCAAATCTTCTGCCCATTAATCCTCTTATTTTTACATCTATGTATCTCTCTGTGGTATCTCTCTAATCGTTCGAGTCCTTATTAATGGGATCCCTTCTCCCTTTGACCATTTAATCGTTCTAATCTATCTTCCGTTGGGCCACTGTACCTTTTTTTCTCTTTGTTGCACTATTCGGCCGTCTACCACTAAATCCAGCTGTTCGTTTGTGCAGAAGTACATTCAGACTTTTTAATATATACATCTGTCCCATTATCTTTGCTTCAGTTGACATCTTATTATTTATTGTGTACATCTTATTATCATGTCCACCAATTGGCGTTCATCTGGGCTCTTATCTTCCTAGCTCACTACTCCCCTGCCAACCAATCTATTCATTCTGCCCATCTGTACACTGCAGAATGCGAACCTTGCAACGTGGCAACCACTCAGCTGACCTCCTACGTACCGACCATGTTTATTTATTCAATCGTCTCCGTACTAATCATAACTACAGTTTTGTCTGCTCCGATATCCACTCATTTGGCTTTCTGATGGGCTTGTGTCTTATCAGGGAGGGGGGGCACCTTCATATATGGATCTCCTTCTAGTGCTGGAGGAATGATCCTGGGGTATTGAGTGTGCGCTTTTCCCCTTCATTTGTCATCAGGTAGGGTTAAGCTCTCATGGCTGGCACCCTTGTAAAACGACATCTGTTGTTCTGACCATCTCTTCATCTATTAACCGTTTTCTTCATTCATCTAGCCTTCTAGTTATCTACCTCTCGATCTGTCTATCTCGATCCATTTAGGTAACCGCTTACCCATGTAGCTGATTGTCTGCACGCTGACCTCACCCATATTTTTAACTGTCCGCATAGACGATTGCCTATTGTTTGTCAAAATATGCATTCAATCATCCATCTGAGTAACTAGTAACTAATATCCTCACCTATTCACTTTCTTGTCCTTAACTGCTTATCTATTCATCCCCAAGTATAATGCATTCATTCGTTCTGCACTTCATAGAGAGGTAAACAGTTCCGTTGGCCTTTATGCCCAAGAGCGCATATACTTTTATGCGATTTCCGTTGCGTGCTGTTGTGGCTTACAGACATTTTACCAAAGTTATGTACGCGGTGTGTTATCCATAATTTGATTTATTTGAAGTTATTTAACTAAATTTATTTAAATTTTTTATAGTTTATTGCTGTTCTCTCTCACTCTTCTCATTGTTGAAATTTTAGTTTCAATATCTACTACGAAGCTTCTTGGGGAACTTACATTGACGGCAACGCGACTGGTATTGTGGGACGACTACATAGTCATCAGGCTGAATTTTCATTAGCTCCTTTTCGCTACTTAACTGGACGTGTTTCGCTTGTTGACTATTCCCCAGAAGTTCACTTAGAAAGGTAAATATTAACGGAAAGAATATCCATTGAATAAATTTTCATATGATATTATCCTCGCTTTCACCCTCTTTCTCTTACACTTTATCTCCCTTTCTCTCTCTCTCTCTCTCTCTATCTCTCCCTGTTGCTCCCTATTCCTTTTTTACTATTTTTTCTTACTTGCACGCTTAAGGGCAAACTTTATTTTACGTCATCCACGTCATGTCAGTATACGTAACGTTTACTTAGCACCTCTAGCTGTCCGGGTTTGGTGGTGTGTTTTAGCTTTAATTATTCTAACAATAGTCTTGTTGGTCATACAAATACGACAAGAGTATAAACGACAGAGCGAACATCATGTGCAGAGAAAACAATTGGAAAAACATGTCGATTTTGCTATGCTTGTGGCGGCGGAAGCTTTATTAATGCAGGGACCACCATCGGAAATTTTTCACTTAATCTCGTCTCGCACTCTAATTGCAACAGTATGCGTATTCGTGTTCATATTAATGGAATTCTACAATGGTTATATTGTAGGCTCTTTACTTGCGGAATCACCGCGTACCCTAACCACATTGGAAGCACTCTACAATAGCAATTTAGAATTGGGTATGGAGGATATACAATATAATTACAATATCTTTAAAAATTCTAGCAGTCCACTAATGCACATCATATATAAAGAGCGTATACTGGGAGCGAATGGCAAAAGTCATACAAATATATTGCCGCTCGAGCAAGGTATCAATCGTATTGCACGGGGTGGTTTCGCATTTCATATGTCCACAGATCGTGCTTATCGCTTATTGGAAAGTAAGTCTAGTCGAGTGAATATTTACGCAAAACTTTTTTCTTTTGTATACTTTTTTTTAATATTTTGCACATGTAAGTCGATGTTGTTGGATTCTCATTCGATTCTCGTTACCAATTTGTATATATATTGTGTTATAACTGATTTCACGCAGCAATATTGCAAAGTTAAATATATTTTGTTATATGATATTCGTTTAAATAATAAGACCATCGTATATACATATACTAAATAACAAACTGAATGTCCATGGGCATGTACATTTGTGCGTGTGTATGTATGTGTGTGTATATATATAAAGTTTTATCATTAATTAAATTTTAATGCGA
This sequence comes from Glossina pallidipes, assembly GCA_000688715.1. Lineage (NCBI taxonomy): Eukaryota > Metazoa > Arthropoda > Insecta > Diptera > Glossinidae > Glossina > Glossina pallidipes. Next base: position 228,418 of record KK500034.1, read on the forward strand.
AAAACTATATATTAACAAGTCATCTTTGTTTAAATGACATTATTTTGTCTTTGCTGTCGTTGCTGTTCTTATTGCTGTTGTTGTTGTTACAATGTCTGCTATATTACTGCTGATGATAGTGTGGAAAAGTAATCGCATTGTTTAAATTAATGCCTCATAAAGCAAATAAGAATTTTATACGATTTTATGTATTATTTTATATTATTATTATTATTGCTGTTGTTGTTGTTGTTGTTGTTGTTGTTGTTGTTATTGCTGCTGCTGCTGCTGTGGTTGTCCTTGTTATTATTTAACAAAAACAAACAGCAACAAAAAAAAAGATAAATTTTCATGCTGTTGTTTTATTTTAAAAAGAAAAAACAACATTTTTTTAATTTTTTTTTTATTTATATCCTTTGGTTAATTTAAATGAATTTTATGACAATTAAAAATACATTTGTTCTGTCTTACTCTTT
>KK500034.1:239719-319435 GCA_000688715.1 Glossina pallidipes
TTTTCCTTTTCGCTGCTCGCGTAAAAAGTTATATTGATTTGGAAATAAGTGAAATATCTGAAGAAATACGCTATGTGATGGTAAAACATGCCGAAAAATTTTGTGAAGTGTACGGTGAGAATGCTGTGAATTTGCAAAAATCCGTTCCGGAAATTTCGGTGTCAAAGATACAGTTCGCTCTGGTCGGCCTGTCACTGAAAATGTCGATGAGATTTTGCGACTGCTGGGATAAGACCGGTTACAAGACTGGGCAGAGGCACTAAGCATCAATGGAATCATTTGAAAAGGACAAACTACAAAACGAAGCTCAAAAGAAGACCAAAAAACCGCGGAGACCTATCATATCACTCATTGCATATATGAAAACTTCTTCACTCCCACGAAAATATGTGAAAGAGTTGGTTCATCTTTAATGTGTTTTTTCTCTTTTTTCTCTTCTTTATTATTAAATTTGCATTTCGAAATCAATTTAAAAATTTATAAAGTTTTTAACGAGAAAAAGAGGAAAAAAAAAAAAACAAAACCATCAGTGACCTAATTTAGTCTGCTTTTGTGCATACATACTTGAACGTGACATACGTATATATTATATATTCACGCAACTATGTATAACATAATCTTTTACGATTTCTATGCACAAAATAGATTTCATTTAGTTTCCATTTTATACGTGATTACGATAAGTTTGAAAAATTCTGCTTAAATTTGATTATTTTCCATACTTGCTGTTAAAGAGCCACCGAACTGTAGTCATTTTCGAACACCCCCTGAAAGTACAGTAGTCCTTAATTATTGTAGGGTATTAATTTAAGTAAGCTGTATCTGTTTATTCGATTTGTAGAGTTCGGACTGAAGGGCTGAATACGTGGGAATCAATTGGTGGCCAGATTTCAAAACAAGTTCTTTAAAATTCAACTGAGATAGTAGAAGACTTTACCTTGCTTTCGTCTATGTGGAAGAGCACTTCAAAATATTATCTATCACCAATTGCTAAAGGTTCCATATAGATCGTCACTTCTTGTTTAGGTACACTGCTTAGGCACGGTGTTTAGGTATGGTGTCTATGTAAGATGCCTTTGTTTTGCGGGTAAGAGCTTCAAGTTTCCTTGGATTGCTTTTCATCCCGTTTCATATTTTGTGGATTTGCGATAAAATGTTTTCGTACCGATGAATGTGTGAACTTTTTTATTTGTTCGTGTTTACCTTAAGATCTATATGAAGTATATCGCACCTTTGGGAGTCTTAAGAATAGCTAACGGAAGTTTCACAAAAATTTCTATAATCGATTTTTTGCAAAATTGTCTTTTTTTGCCGAGTTCCAAGTGGAGCTTGAGGGGAATTTTTCCTACAGCTACATAACTCTCAACAGAATTATATGATCGACTGTCTATGCGGTTCTACGTAGAACTCTCCACACATCTCTATGTAAAACTCTCCATACAGTTCTGCATAAAACTCTCCTCGCAGTCTTATATCTGATAGAACTTTCTATACAGTTCTGTACCAAACTTTTTACGTGTCTTTCGCTAGAGGGATCTTTATAGAACCCTTTACATAGTTCTTTGTACCATAAATCTTCCCATGCAGTTCCTTATAAAACTCTCTATAAATGGTGGATGTTTGCACAATGTTCTGCATACAGCTCTCTGTTATATAGAGCCTCCATTTCGATTCTATACAGAACTTTTCATACAGTTCTGTACCAAAATCTCCATACATTTTTACATACGATAGCGCTTTCTGTGCAATTCTGTGCAGAACTTTTCATGCAGTTCGAACTCTCTCTAGAGTTCCATAGAGGGCTTGTTTTATGATTCTGCACACAACTCTCCACAGAGTTCAATGTAGAATTTTCCATACAATTCTACGCAGAATTCGTAACGTAGTTAAGTACAGAAATGAGAACTAACTCATTATCCACAATATTAAGCTACATCTTGAATTCCTTCTATTTGCTGTGCGTAAAAGGAATTCAAGATTTTCTTGAATCGAGCTATAGGGTGAACGACAATTAGTACCCTTTAGTGTGCTTCTCAATGCACCTTTTAATGGGCTTCCTTGCGCGTCTTAAGATCTTTTTTCATAACGGTCCTCTGAATGGCCCTCTTAATGGCCCTCTTAATGCACCCCATAATGGTCCCTTTAGCAAACCTCTTAACGCGTCTTTCTACGCACTTCATAACACGCCTGGTTAATGCACTACTTAGCCCACCTCTTAACGCACCTTTTCTTAATATCCTCTTAAGGGACCTCCTAGTGAACCTCTTAATACATTTCTTGATGGTACGTTCACTGCCGTTCCCAATACACCTCTTCATGGACCTCTTAATGCGTCGTCCAAAGGTCCTCTTAGCACATCTCTTAATGCGCCTCTTCATTGTCCACTTAAAAGTTCTCCTAATGGACCTCTTAATGCGTCTCTTAGTGATCCTCTTAATGCGACTCTTGATGCACCTCTTAATATGCCTCTTCAAGGTCCTCTCAATGGCCCTCTTAATGGCCCTCTTAATGGCCCTCTTAATGGACTTCTTAACGGAACTCTTAATGCATCTTTTCACACTCCCCTTAATAATCCTCTTAATGGACCTCGTAGTAAGCCTCTTAATTATCCTCTAAATGGACCTCTCAAAGCGCTCCTTAATGCGTTTCTTAGTAATCTTTCTATTACATTAACGTTCATGTTACACGTGCTCTCAGCGGTGGTTTTTATATGTACAACGTTAGTTTTCTTGTAGTTAACGGTTCCGCAATGGCATGCCTATGCTTACATAATACGGCACGCTTCCAATGCTGTGATAAAAATGTTCAGCGCAGAAAGCACCTTTTGCTCTGATTTACTAAAGTAACTATCTGTTCAATTTAAATAAATTTTGCATAAAAATTTATAAACATATAACTAATGGGGGCGAGGGGGGACGTTAAGCATACAATGTAAGCCGCCGTTTCTTCTCTCATTTTTCATTTTTAATTTTTGTAGCCGTTTACCGGACAAATCGCAAATGAAATTTCTGTAAGCTTAGTTAACAGTTTGTAGTGACAATGAGCACGTACGGCAAGACAAGACGGAGCGTTACAAGCACTATAATGCAATTTTATTATATAAACTCGTTCAAGTAGTAAATGGAGTAAAGACCGTGGCATTTGCTTACGTATGCGTTAAGCAAAACCTTACTTGCATACACACATACATACATACATACATACATACATACATACATACATACATACATATATATATATATATATATAGGAAGGCTTCTCTGTAAGTATATTAGAAAAAAATCTAATGCCTGGCAATTAGTGATGGCTTGAATGAAAAGGAAGATGTGAGAGCCCGAGACATCTTTTGTATTACCCTGGAAAAGGAGGAAGAAATGTTTTTTTATGTATGTATAAGCATATATATGTATTTTTGTACATCTACATCTGTTATAAAAGTTCAGTATTATAAATGTTGCTGTTTAAGGTTTATATTGTCGTTGTTGTTGCAATTGTTATTTTTACGGCAGCCAATGTGCACAATGAAAAGCCACAGAAAGAAAGAAAAAATTGTCGTAACTAAGTACGGTGAGTGCCTGGATTTATGTATGACTATGCATATATACATATATATGCTTCATATATGTATATATATGTTTATATAGATATTGTGAGCACGCACTCACATATTCAGCCGCGTCTACGGAAACGGTAACAGAGTTGTGGTAACAACAACGTAGTAAGCAAGTCAATTTTGCATTTATTATTATTATTTTCTTTTTTTTTTTCTACTTTTATTTTATCATTAAATGCAGTTTTTCTTCGGTTTGAATCAGTCGGTCTGTGTGTCTGTCTGTCCGCTTTATTTACCTTGCATACAATCATCACTTACTATATATATATATATATATATATACGTGAAGCCATGAAAGCAATAATAAATGTGCGTAAACGTGCATACAAACATTGATGCACGGTGCTTGCATATGTTATACGCAAAATTGCACAGACACGCGTTGACTAAAAAGAAAAAAAAAAAAAAAAGATTATGAGGAATAAAAAAAAGGAAAATTAAAAAAAATAATTATTATATACAATTGAAACTCTAGCTATTTATACGCATATATATAATGAAAAGTCGAAAAAGTCTTAAGCCTCATCATTATTACTTATAACTAGTTTGGCAAATGTGAAGAAAAGTAACTTCTAGATTACCTGGCAGATCATAGAACAGCATAGTTGAGAGAAGCTTAATATTTAACTTTATTAAGGCCCAGATAAAGAGCTTTCTGTTCAGGCTGAGTCTTTTCTTTAACAGCAAACAACATTCAAGAAGAAGAAGCTTAGTATAGCTAGATATGTATAGCTTATTACATTGCGTGGAAAGGAATGAACCTTTTGGCCTAGAGTAGTAACACCTTTGACGAATTTTTGTCGACGAAGAAAATAAGGCTTTCCCAGAAGCATAAAACATTTGCTGAAACCTTTTCGACGAAGCCTTAAGAAGTTTTTTCTTCATTTATGGGGAAGATCTTTTTGCTCGAACCAGCTTTGGACAGAATTCTGACTTACAGCTGCGATCTTACGAAAATAGGTTGATTGTCATTGATCTACTTACTTTGGAAAAGTAGGACGAAGACATGGGTCCATTTCTTCTTCTTCTGAGAAACTTATTTAAGACATCTGGTTTTCGAGCCATTGCGAAGAGGTTTGTTTAACTCCTTGGTGCGCAAACTGATGTGTATGCTGCTGATTTCTGCCTCAGAGAATCTTGCCTCCTATATCTTGTAGTACGAAAAGATTTATTTACCTCCTTGCGGCACAAGCTATCAGTTTTTCATAATCCTTTCCGGATGCTTTGTTTGTGTGTAGTAATAACCTTTAAAGGCTCGATTCGTCACTGGATTTTATTAACACCATGTTCAAGTGCTGTCCTACGGGTTCGCTACTAGCAACCTGCTGTTAGCTTTAAATTCTAACGAACTGTAAGCAGTTTAACGAATTCGTTTCCTTTCGTTTGAGGTCTTCTCGTTTCCACCTAACTTCGACTTACTGTCATTATTATTCCATTCTCAACTCACTCTTTATTCTTTTATACTGAAACACGTATTAGTCCTATTTTTGTTTCCTTTCGCACCCACATTATTAGCAGTTATTTAATTACTTCAGTTTTAAGCATGTCACTCATCACTTATAGTGTTATGTACAATGTTACATTACTCCACTTATCATCTTATTACTTACATTTTACAAGTTGTTTAGTTCTTAGTTATTGTGTATGCGGCTGATTATTTGTATTTGCTGCTGAACAGATACTAAGATAAACTGACGAAAACAAAAGGCAAAAATGGGTTAATTCAAAGTTGTTTTATCTCTGAATATTGCAATTAAGCACTGTTTCCTTAATGGACAACTATAACGGAAAATTGAATAATGCTCGGCCAGTAAACGAGAAAAACTCATAGCATACTTGGCCCCATTTGGCAAGTAATTCTTAAGCCATTTAAAATCAATTCCCTACAAACAGCAATGAGATTTTGTTCAGTCGGACTTCCATCTGTTAATCGTTATGTAAACATACTGAGCTTTAAAGCAATTGGTAATGAGTGATGAAGAGTTAATTCTTTAGAACGTCATATGCTTTTTGGCAAAACATCTCATACGTCCTAAGTATTAATTCTCTCGTATTTTCTCATATGAGCAATAACCAGGCATTGTTCCCTATTCATGTAATATGGTAATGGCCGGAAAGAAGTGAGGAAAGAGAAAGAGATACGGAAGCGGCCACAGCCTGGTGGCCTGCTCTTAAAAGTGGAAATATCAGGCAAGGTGAGGAACATCGCTACTAGTAGTGGATCGTTTGTAAGAAGAGCACTACGTTTAAAGAACGACGAGTCGCGTTAGTGGGTTATATGCAGACAATTCCGAGGCGAGCGGATGGGAACGCTGAGAAAACCGAGTACAATTCTATCAAATGGTGGAGAAAACGTTTTTACAGATGTTTTACAGAGACGTAAAACACTTGCCCAATATACGTACAGCATAGAGCACAATGCGACGATATCGAGAAAGCCTTCGTCGCCAACAGGTTTTTTTTCTTGCAATACGATTTTGGTTAGAAAAAAGTGAGGAAAGAGAAAAAGATAAAGAGGCGGTTATCGCAATCTAGTGGGTGTGTGGCCGATTGTTATGATGTTATATATATAGATATATGTGTGTTGAAATATGTTGTAAGGTATGTCATATGTTATAACTTTAGCGGCTGAATAATCACAACTTGAACTCTACCGCGTTGAGATTTGAATCCACGAACCCCTAAACGGCGAAGTTGCGATTCTGACCTACTTGGCTACTCATGTGGATGAGCATAGAAACGGATTATTCAGCGTTGCCTTTCACTGCCAAACAGTAGTGTGTGCCTAAGAAGTTGAGAGAAGAAATTAGAGAATTTCAAGAGCATCGCTCGCACATAACGAACTTGATATTGTCAGGCTGTGGTGTCATCTTGTATGGAAATAATGAGCGGAAAAGATTATGATTGTTTATGACATGTCAAGGAGAGAGGCTTTTTATAGCTTAAAGCAAATCTCATAATGAAGTCAAAAACGTTCTATTTTTCATTCAAAGGGATCGGAAGGATACAATGTCTTCTTGGCAGTAGAAAAGGCTGAAACGCTCTTGCATTGCCGCTATATATGGTAATTTCATAGAGTCTTTGCAGATGTGGGGATTTGGCGTTAGGTTTAACATACGAACATCTATCGAGGAATTTAGGAGGAATGGTTAAAGACAATCTTGCATGTGCTCTGCACGATTGCAGGCATGCAGACAGCATGTAGATAGTTATCATAATTTTATCAAGGAATTGAAGAGAATTGGTTGAAGTTAAACTTGGGCGCACTCTACGCGATTGAAGTCATTTTATCGCGTAATTGAAAAGAAATCCTCGGACCTGAACTTACCCTACTTGTTAATAATTAGAATCATCGTATCGAGCAGTTCAGAAGTAACATATTAGAGCCAATTTACACGGTTTAAAATTAGGAGCTTTATAGCAAAGAATTCCAGAGAAGAGTCATCAGAAAGGGTGCCGTATGAGACAAAGTCGTTTGATATAAATTGAGAAAATTTTGTTGGGAGATTCAGTCTTATGCTGGTGAAGGAAGGTCGTGCATCTTTCGGTTTTAATGAAATTCTTAAAGGCTCAATACTTTTTAGACATTATATTATATGCGAACGGATACACGTCTCGTATATATGTCTACATATGGAAGCGCATGTTACTGTGTATTCAAGCTTAACAACAGAAAAAACGGATGTGAACTGCTGCGGCATGTAATGAATTTAATTTATATATATGTACTGTGTAGATTATTATTATAAAAAACATAAAAAATATTAAGCCCTCAAGAGAATAAACAATAATATTAGGTTTTTTCATTCGTTCATCTTCTATTGAGCGGCATATGGAACCAAACTCTATATTCCCCTTTGATTATTAGGTTTAATATTTTTTAGATAACTGAATATATATGGAAAAAGTATTCGCTTTGTATTTGTATGCGTGCGTACGTTGAATGAATATAAGTTCAAAAATAATGCTGTCGCATTTAATTATTGTTGTTGTTTTTTGATTATTGACATTCATATATATATATATATATATATATTGTATAGTTACCGCCTACCTGACCGTTTTATTTTATATTAATTAAAATCTATTTACTAAGTAATAAAAAAAACAAAATGAAAATTTTCTCTTCTAAAAAAATTGTTCGTACGCGTACGTTCCTAATTATTTTATGTATATTATATGCATGAATGTATTTTTGTATTTTTTCACTTCGCGGAAATTTGTTTCATGTAATTACAGCAAATTGATGTAATTTTCGCAATTTTATATTGCCAGCGATGGCGACACGCATTTGATTTTGGTTTATTAGCACCTCATTCATAATAATATGTGCGAATAACAACAACAGCAACAACAATAATTATAATAATCGAAATAATTTAATATGAATGGAAGATGAAATAGAACCATTACAGGCAGATATTTGTTTAATTTAAAACGAATTTTTGATACCTAAACAGGAAATGGCCAACAAAGGCAGGCAAGTGAATTCGTTTGCATTATGTGATTGGCTTAAGATTACTTGAATGAAATTTGTTTTTGTAATTCGATGTTGTCTTTGATATCCATCTATTTCCATGTCCATGGTTCGCGTTCTCATAGCCACTTATATCTTGCCCACGTAAGACGTACCGCGACCTTGAAGATGTATTGCACACGCCCATGTCCCTAGCACTCCAGTTTTAGGATTTTTAGAAATCTGCCGCCTTTTTTGGATAGGAGCACCGTACCGTGTCCGGCGTAGTAAAATGCTCGCCAAACGCTTGGTGCCTGTTTCTGCAGATGGCCACACTTTTACGTAGATTATGAGGGGACGTTTCACTCGTCCCTTGGCAAAACCTGCCTGAATCGGTATCAGACATATCCATGTTTTTCAGATGAGACCTGAGGGAATTATGACCCGTGTAGAGGTCGGTGATTAAACGCTTCTTCTCAGTTCCAGCTGTTTGTGTGCCCTGCCGGAAGATTTTATGAATCTTTTTGCCTGCCGTTGTCCTGCACATTGCTGCAAACGGCAATCCAATTTATTCCGTGCCCATTGCGGTACAAACCCATTTATTTGGTTTCTTGGGACGCCACAGAACGGCTCATTGTCCCTCGGGCTCCCCTGTTAGCTATACAATAAGCCCTCTCGTTGTCCCCGAAACCCGAATGGCCAGGCACCCACGTTGGGTGCACATCATTGCGCCTATCTAGTTCATTCAGTGTTTAAAGACATTCCAACACAAGTGTCGATGTTATCATTTCCCCCCTTAGGGACTTTAAGGCGGATTGACTGTCGAAGCATACGCAGAGCCGCTCTCTCTTGCATTGTCTTCTTAAGCAGACGCACATGCACGTACAAATGCACATGCGGTGATTGCATAGATTTCCGCTTGGAATATGGAGGGACTATGTCGCATTAGTCTTCATACGTCAGAAAAAAAATAACGAAATTACTTTAAAGTAAACGCCTCGGATTAAGGTTGAAAACGACTAAACGGGTATCTGGAGTTTTCTGCATTTCAAAATATATTCTTTAACACTTAAATGCCAACAACGGGAATTGATCTGTAAGTAGTCTCTTGCACAAATATTTGTGAAAGTTGCCTTTAGTAAAACGAACCTATGAAATTGCGATATGTTCCCTTATAGCTCTTCACAAGAACAACAAGCACAACAAGTTCAGCAACGAATATCTTCACAATACCTTCGCCTTTTCTTTACAAAACGATCGCTTTTTCATTTTGCTTTTTTATGAGGTTATGTTCTTACTTTCACTAATCTTCAAACGGAGGACAGTATACGTTCTAAAGAACAATTACAAATTACCCAAATATTTACGTGGGTGGTTTCGTATGAATGTTATCCAAGCAAGAATGGACAATTCAAAGGGATGAGAGATGCATGTTGGAGATGCATTGCTGCACAATTCCTTCAATTCGTCAACGTCTACTACATGAAGCTTAACAAGGGTCGGTTGTACTGTAAGACTTATGGAAACAGTTCAAAACGGGCTAAGCTTCTATGACTTTTAATTTCACAGGGACGTTGCAACCTGTGGTGTATAATATAGTGAGCGTTATTTTAAGAAAACTCGGTTCTTGCGTGGATTGGTTGCCGTTCTTAGGAAGCGATCATAGCTGTAACTCATTCGCAGTGCACGGTGGGGCAGAAGTGAAACGATCGCGTGTTTTTGAACCTGCAAGCAGGGGTTAGGAGAACGTTTTGATATGAAATTATTGCTTACGGTCCAAAGTGAAAATTTCTCGATATTATTAGGAGCATACCTGCAGACCCTTTTTGTGGATTAATCGAATGTGTGCGAGACCTAGTTTCAAAAATGCGGCATAAATTGTCACCTAACCCTCTTAAGAATAAATTTATTGAACAGTTATTGAATTTATATTTTTAGTAAATTTCCTCATATAACCTACGCTAGTAGGGCGGACACTTTAATTGAAAGCTAAAAAAATGTATACGCATTGTGTAAACCTTAATTAATATACCCAAGGTTTATGTAAGATAATTGCGAAATCATTTCATGAGTTAGTTGAATAGAATCTATTGACTATACAGAGTTTTGTGTCAGCGGCATTGGCTTTTGATTTATTTTAAATAAATGCAATTAGCAACTGTTTTGGACATGTTTTTCCATTTGTATACTAATTAAATAAATTGTTAAATAAATTATGAATAATTGGGACAAAAAAATAAAAAAAAAAAAAAACTCGCGATAACTTGAAAATTTTGATTTTCAGTATTTGATAAAAACATAGAACAATTTATTTACTTGTTTCGAATAGTAGGCGTGCCTGTAGGACAAGTTTTTTTGTATTATTGTATTTTCAATATGACTAACCACGCAGTGGATGTCTCTTATGGGAAGGGAGGAAGGAGAAAGCAATAGGTGTGTAGGGCCCGGTATGTGTTCTGCTTCTACCGGCCGAGCACTCATTGCAGGTACGAGTAAAGTAAGCTCTGCCGTATTTGAGATTTGAATCTGCGAACACTGACTTACCTACTCAACTACTCATCCGTCTATTGATAAAAAAATTATATACAAATTTCGTCGGTTTTCTTTAAAAAGACTTTTAATGTTTTAGTTCTACTTCACAGTCAAAGCTGTGATGTTCAGTAAACTGCGTTTTAAATTTAACCTCACTTTTTTAAATTTTATTGCTTTAAGACTTGTAGAAGTAGTAGGGTAGATAGGTTAGGACTAGGGCTTAGTGGCTAATGACTGAATGCGAGGGACCCGTAAGTCTCTAACAATATTTACAAATGGTTTTTCTACTTAAAGTTTGTTTTTTTTTTTAAAGAAAACTTGAGAAGCGTATCAGGGCAGTGGCTGAATGTAACATAACTGCCACTGAGCTTCTCGGTTTTCTTGAATATAATGCAATGGATTTCAACTTGTGATGAACTCAACAAATCTTTGCTAAATTTGAGATCATGAAATGATTTTTGTATAAAATAGTCAGCGTCATCTTCACCAATAATCAATGTGCCCTCCTTGGGTTTTTCTTATCACTAGCAAACAGAACTCTTTTGAAAGCTTTGCTTTTTACGTACAAGACCAGGATCTTAGGCAGATCACTCTTGTACGCGCACGGTGCTATGGTGGTCAGAAAGGGTTATACCTGATAGAGAGAGGGATGACAAAATGGTAAAGTATTGGTATACGTTTGACTTAAAAGGGGAAACATTAGGTACGGTGGAAAGGCTGGTACCTTGTTTCCAAGCATTTAAAGGACGACGGGTCGGGGTAGTGTTTCGCACGGTATGCAAAAGATTCAAAAAGGAGCGGATGGAAACACCGAAAAAGCTCACTACAGTCCTTTTAAAGGACTTAGATGTGGTGGACAACGCCTTTTGAAATGCGTAAAACACTTGCTCTGGATAAGCTAGTAGACGGACCGTATTACGCTGATGATCGAGGGTGTCGAGAAAGCCTTTATTGACAATAGGTTTTTTTTTTTAATAAGAGCAGGACATGTCTTCTACCCGTGTAATACGATATTGGTTAGAAAAAAGTGAAGAAAGAGAAAGAGATAGGGAAGTGATGGACGCAGCCTAGTGTTATGCGTTTATCGGCTGAGCAGTCGTTATAGTTACGATCAATTTAAATTCTAACGCATTGAAACTTGAAGCCGTGAACACTGACTTGGTAGTCACAATTCTTACCGCTTCGGTCTCTCATGCCTGTTAGCGGAGTTAGCTTCACTCTGTATTAACTCAACGTAATCTAGTTTTTCAAATGTGGGATTTTTGTGCTTTTCGTAAAGTCGACTTCTTAACCGAAAAATATCGTCACACAAGTGTTTTTGGATTCTTCTCAATGATTCTTCGAGAATTTGAGGCAAATTTCTTTTTGATATATTTATTTACAGTTAATCCAGCAACAACAAAAACGAGACCATTTTTGTAAGCAAAACAAATCGCAGATAATCGACTGAGTGTAAATTTTACAACGTTTTTCGTAAACGATTTTCTGAATATATGAATTTATATGCATCCGGACACCTTGCTAGTCTCGTTCTAAACAAACATGTGTTACAATACTTTGACAATTCCGAGTGGACTTGCCAAGCGAAAAATAAAAACGAAATTTTTTTCTTCTGATTCATATCAACATAAAATCAATGGTTACAATGTTATCTATACCGGAAAACCGTATAACTTTCAATAAACGATTTCTGGTACTTTTTGATGAAAAGCGTCTAATACTTAACGAATGGCTAAATGTGCACTATTGCATAAAATATTTGTACAATATTTGCATTTATCGCATTTTGATTAAATATTTCTATTTGATCACGCGTGGCGTATGAATGATATTTTAATAAAATATTCGTCAACAACCCCACTGCTATCTTGTAATGTTAAATACAAAATTCCCATTACTTTTTGAAGTTTATGCATAACCATGGTTTAATTACACGTCATTTTGATTATTTCTATGCGAAAGATTTTCAAAGACAAGGACTTTTATATATATATATATATATTTATATATATGTATATATAATTAAATTTTTCCACTAAGCACTAATATTCACTATAATGAAATATTTTTCTTAGAAAAGCTTTAACGCCACCGCTTTACGCGAATTCATAGCATTACATAAATTGTGCATTGAATTGTCCCTGACTTTTTTTTCTTTGCCTTTCTCACATCTATCTTTTGCTATTCTCGCCACCTTCGACTCTTTTTCTCTTCTTGTTCTTGTTATGCTTTTTTTTTTGTATTCTGTTCTCCTTTTTTTCCCCCTATTTCTCTTAAGGTCTTTGCTTATGTTAGGCTATGCAACGCGGAAGATATTTTCCATTTCAATTACCATGTATGGAATATAAAAATTCCTTTAAAGTATTGTTGTTTTTGTACAACGATATGTTTTTTAGCCAACACCGATACCAACAACAACAACAACAACAAAGTAAACTCGCCCGCATTCATAACTATACAGACTTTAAACACATTTTACTAACGTGCCATAAATTTTCAACCACTTGAACGAAAGCATTTTATAGAAATAAAAAAAAAAAAAAAATGCAAAAAAAAATAAAAAGGGAAAAATAAAAAATACAAACCTTTACCACATTCACATGCACACAGAAACCAGCAGTTGCCATGCCACAAGCAATCATATGCAGCATAGACGCAAACGCATGCATGCACACACACACATATATATATATATATATATACAGAATGCTCGCCGGGGTTCAAACCATAAAGCAGAGAGAAATGTAAGTAACACATACATTGAAATATTTATATGCACACACACACACACACACAAATACATTTATATACACATCTCTTCTCGCAATTGCTTGCCAGAGTTTTAGCAGCGTGCAGTTAAACTATGAAATGAAACAAGAAGAAGAAAAAGTACTTTGCACACTGTCGCAATTAATCATATAAAACACAACCACACATACCTATAAACACAAGCGTACATACATTTAACTTATGGCAACTGTTTGAAAGGGTTAGGCGATGGTATCGATTACGTTAACATATTGTTGCGCGAGAAAAAAAAACAAGACAATATTATACAGAAGAAGAGAAAGCAAGAAAAAAGCAAACCTTACTATAAAAAAAAAAAAAACGTTTTGACTGCAAGGTGAATGAGTGAGTGAGTTAAGATTAGCTTAGAAATGCTTTAGTGAAAATATTTCCTGTTTTTAAAGGCGACTTAATTGATTTTCAATGTTACGTAGCTTACGAGTGTTGCCAGCAAAGTCAAATTAATATTTTATGGTCACTTAAACACACGCACCTGCAAACTTACCTAAACCTTTAGTTGATTGTTATCTTTAAAGACTTACTACCATGTAGCTCGGGACAGTAAGTAGAAATGTAGAAGAAAGAAAGAAAGAAAAAAAAACAAAAAAAAAAAATTAGAAAAAACTCAGTTCACACACAGTAACTGCTTAAACTATTCATTTTACTGTTTGCTACTGCACTCAACTAAGCGCAATATTATATTTCCGCAAACACATCCTGTTGCCGCCGTTGACGCTGGCAACAACAACGGCAAGCTCGCCAGTTAACCGTACGCATTTATAAGTTTTGCACAATGCGTTACATCCGTTAAACACACGGGAGTTGAGAGTATGAAGTCTAGAGAAAAAAAAAAACAAAAAAAGCAAAAATTGGAGAAAAAGAAAGATTGAGAGAATGAGATAGAGAGTGAGTAAAAGAGAGAGAGAGAGAGAGAGAGAGAGAGAGAGAGAGACAGAGCGAGAGAGCGAGAAATAGCAAAAGTAGTAAGGACATGAAAGTACTTTCTTGTGTGTGTTTATGAAATTTATGATTATAACTTTTAATAGTAAAGTACTAAATACAGTCAAAGCTTGCACACAATCATACGCACATGTAGTTAAATTGTGTGTTCTTTTCCTTTTTTGTTGTTCGTGTTGTTGTTGCGTTTTTACAAATGTTTTACCGTAAAAAGCTCTTGAAAACCTAAACGTAATTCACCTTTATTGGCCTCGTTGTGTACAATAATAAGACCGGGCACGGCTCGGCCCGGCCCGGCCCGGCCGCTAGACAGTTAATACATACGAACCGTAATATTGCATGAGACCAAAGTCAATGTTTGTTATTTGTGTGCATGTATGTATTGTATTGTATTGTTATTGTTGTTGCTGTTTGAACAAAATTGAATGGGTTGTTGACTGTTGTGTCGCTGAAGTTTTGCCTTTTATTTATTTTGCTTTTTCGAAATTTCTTTTTACTGCATAAACATTTTTTCTCTTCTTCTCGCTTTAAGTCTTTTATTAATATATTGTTGTTGTTATTGTCGCTGTTCTTAGTTAGTCTTAGTCAATGAAAGGTAGTATTATATGTATATATATATATACGGCAGACCTTAAGTGCAGACATGCTTTGTTTACTTAGGTTAATGTATTACTGTTGTTATTGTTCTTTTAATTAATATTGGTGTTGTTGTTGTTGTTTCCATTTTTTATGACTAATTACCGTGTCATACATATTCGAAGAAAATTGCAAAGTTCGAAAGACAAATAAGAGAAAACTAAAAACCTGAAAAAAAAAAAATAAACGGAACAATTAAAAGTAAATTTGAGTCAACAAAAAAAAGCCGATTAGCTAGGAACGGTTTTTGTAAGCTTTACAAGACTTTTGGCTTGGTGTCGATTTAAGACAAGGTTTGTTGAGGCTTTTAGGTTACATAAGAACTTTATTGGAACAATTCTCTGGGCTTTAAAAGATATCGATTGGTTTGCAAAGGGAACGGACTTAGTACCTTAAGAGATCTTTTAAGCAAAAAAATCTGTAGATGCCTTACGGTTTCGCCTCGATAGCCCTTAACAATTAACTAATTTAAGACATAGAGGTGGCTAACATACTAATACTGAGAATCAGAATAAGAATGAGAGAATAAATTCTAAGAGTAAAGTCTTAAAGCATTAGCACTAGCATCGAAAGGCTATCGCCTTTATTGAAAACCTTACAATGCTTGAGATGTGAACCCACGACCATTTGAATTGTTAGTCGAGTCGAGACTTTCTGCCTACTCGGCCTCTCAGGCGGATGGTAAACATAAAATTTCATTTTCGCTCCTACAGAAATTATTTGGACCTTTTTAAATGTAAACCGTTGGTTGCACATCTTTAAAAGAGACTTCACCTAACGGTTTAGCTCACTTAATGGCAAGAAACATGTAATCCTCAAAGGATGAGTTTCTGCTAAGAGGAATGTTGACAACATAATAATCGAATGCAAATGACTTAATAAAAATGTTTACTTACCGTTCAGAAGTTGTAGCAAATTTTGCTTAACATGCCTTCACTACGAATACGTTAGCAGGAGTAAAGGCGTTAAACTAAACCGCATTTAAATTAATGATAAAATTATGGAAATTTTACTGTAACCCGCGGGTAAAAAGGTGTTTTAATTATCTTTTTACTCATTTGCATAAAGTTAAAAGGCTACTACAGTTAGCATTTTAATATATTTGTAACGATTAAGAGAGCAAGCAAATAAATTACTGTTGTTACGCTCTACGTGATACGTAGAAATATATTAAACTGATAGCATAAGGTTTACATTAAATGGCATTTTGTCCTTTTAGCTGTCTATCCCGCTGTCCAGGTGGTTATTAAATCATTTGTTTCTACCCTTGCTTTCTTTAAAACACGCGCGTAATTGCCATCTTCTTGTCTCCTTGTGCGCTCGCTTTATTCACTCTCCGTGCCAAACTTTTCCTTCAGTTCTTCATTGTATTCCTTACCTATCCCCACTATGGAATCTATTACACCAGGATCCTACTAATCTTAATTGGACATATTCCTGCGTCTTATTACTGATGGGTACGTGCGCGTCTCCCGGCCTTCATAACGCGGAGACGTCCTGCTAACTAACCAACCTATTGCTGAACCCTATAGGAGCGTCCTGAAACTAACGGGCTCCATAGCTATCTGTTTTGCGAATCGAGCCGCTTACGTAGGTCCTCATGTCTTATAGTGTGCGTCGTATTGGTTGTGGATCCAAACCGTCCCTGTATGGATCTCATTAAATTGCTGGGGAGTATCTGTTACTTACTCTTCCTTTTCTACGGGTCGAGTTTTCTACAAGTCCTATTGTTTTCCCCATTTATTGTTCGCTTAGATTATGAGGGTATTCTACCGTCGGCCCATCCTCTTTATTGGATCGAGCTTCCTATAAACTGCGAGTTCTCTTGTTCGCATATTTCATGGTTCCTATATTTTGTGTGAGCTACTGTCCGCTCGTCCTCTTTACTGGTATTTCCATCGCTTGGACTTCTCACAAACTGCGAGTCCTATTTGATTTGCATACATTACGTGGGTGTTCTTCTCTCTGCTTGGTGCATATATAGAACTTTCTATCGTTGTTTGGTCTGCTTCTCCCACTCCCCCGCAACTTAATTCCCACGGGTTCCATTTTCCGCAGTCTATTGTATGCCGCTTCAATTACTTAAGCATTCGAATGTATTCTGTTCTCCGTATCCTTTTACTTGCTTCTAATACATCCAAAGCGTCTTATTGTCCGCGGCTAGGGAGATGAAATATCTATGAACATATATGACAGGCATAATATTGCACAGTGATGACCGGTGACATAATACATATGCTAAGCATCAAACAATGTGATGATAGACACTTCTGTTATCTACTTGGATGGAGTATATACAAAAGCTTGTTTATGAACCTTCGGGGGAAACTTAACTAGAAATTGATTCAGTTAAACTAATAAGTGGGACCTTAGGTGCGGCCCTTCGGGAAGTACGGTGGTATCTCCAAGTTTAATTAAATAACTAAAGGGGCATGGTAGGCCCTGCTTGACGTAGACGAGAAGGTTTGGACAACACTTTCATATGTGGTATACCAACCTTGGTATGGGCCCTCTAACTTGCAGGATTGTCATGCTAGCTAAGCTGTGCTGGAAATCTCTCATTAATTACCCAATGGGACTGTGGATCTCGTGTGGTTAAGTCGTCAAGGCAGGTGAAGACGTTAAACATAGAGAGTCTCTCTGCTCGTTACGCCCCACCGTCCTCCTCCAACTTTTATTTTGCACATCTTATTACTCACCCTTGCCTCTGCCGCATTTTATTACTTCTTTTTACTGTTACTTGCGGGTCTCAAGGCCCCAAAAGTCAATAGCTGGAATTTCCTATTGCTTACAACTCCTTCGTCCATTGCCTGTTATACCTGTTTATTCGTAAGTTTCCCTGTTTGTTCTTCGTTTTTATGTCCGAGCGATCGGCCCAGTATCATTTTAGACCAAAACTAAATTTTCAAATTAACCCGAGTATATTCGAATTACATCTGTTCCTTGCAATACGCAATTAGCGAAAAGAAAACCTTAATCGTAAAAGAGATTTGCAATCTTATCGCTGTGCTTATTATAAGAACTTTACTACTGTCTTCTCTAACCGTCTCTCGTTTCAAAAACACACTTTAACTTTCTTGCGGAGTTCCCTTTCAATCAGTGCCAATGATTCGTTGTTTTTATTTCATTTTGCTTACTTTCTATTCTTTCAAATTCAATGCGAGAGCGTTCCTTTATATATGACTCTAGTTTTTCTTATTATATGTTATATCCTTAAAAACCGTTGTTCAGTTGTTTAAATGCTTTCCGCTTCTTTCTATCACTATCAGCGCTACCTTTCGGGTTTTTCGGAGAATTTGTCATATCATAAAATTAAATTTAACCTGAAGATGACACATAAAGAAAAATAAGCGAAAAACTCTTCCGCTTAATACAATCCTCGAACGAAAGAAAAACTTGAACCATCTACTAAATGAAAACTCGTTAAAATCTTCGTTCTTCCTTTTTTTTAAAAGGAAGAAAATAAGACGTTAGAGGTAAGTTTTTAAAAATGAGAAAAACATGAATATGCTTTTTTTTGAAGAAGAAAAAAAAAAGAAAATAATA
The DNA here is from genome assembly GCA_000688715.1 of Glossina pallidipes. NCBI lineage: Eukaryota > Metazoa > Arthropoda > Insecta > Diptera > Glossinidae > Glossina > Glossina pallidipes. The sequence continues at coordinate 258,247 of KK500034.1, forward strand.
TAAAAAAGTTTTTAGTTTAAAGTAAAAAAAAAAAATTGAAAAGAGCAACCAGAGCGTGTGGAAGAAGTAGATTGAAGAAGAGGTAGACAGAAACGCAAAGTTTTCTGTGTGCCATCAATTGGTTTTGCGTTTCGTTTCTTGTTAAACTCTTAGTGAAGGATAAAATGTTTTAAGTGCCTGCCGTAAGAGTTTCATAAGCTATTAGTTTTGCGTTGTAAGACGAAACTATTATGTGTGTAAAGAAACCGAAAACGAAATGATGAAAAAAAAACAACAAAAAAAAAACAAATAAAACACATGTAAGCTAAATGCGTTGAATGTGGCAGAAAGAAAGGACGAGAAGAACGAGAAAAACGAGCTTAGAAATTCGTGGAAATGCGGTTAAGCTGACCGCCTTAATTTGCGACAATTTTAGATCTCTTTAACCGTACAATTACATGAAAGTACAAGGAGCGTAACCAACATTCCTTACGCAAGTGTACTTTTCATAAATTATAGCAGTTATTATAGTCAGTTCAACTCTTATATCAAATATCATGACATTTATTTTTGTTTTTACAAACTTTTATCGAGAAAATTACTTTGCAAATTATATCCATTTCTTAAACTCTTACTTCTCTCGAAAAGTTTCAAAAACTATTGTTCTGCTTGCCGCCTGTATTTCCAAGACGTCAAAACGTTTGCTTTTTTCTTAATATAACCAATCACTTAGGGTATGTCCCTTATTCGTTGATGGAAGGGAAAGAAATAGAAGGATGCCTGCATTCTAGTGGATATGCGACCATTCAGTATCTGCCACGCCTCCAGTAGCCAAGTCTTCACCATAGCTCTGATCGTAGGTGAAATCACCCGCACTTGAGATTTGAATCCGCGATGTGTAATTCGCAAGAGTTCTTTTCCCTTTTGATGGGATTAAAGAAGACGTTTCCGCAACTCTAGATGTTCTGGACATGAGAATACAAAACGTTGTTCGTTGAGCAGAACATGTGCATGCGTGTGTGTGTGACGATAGCCGCAGCCAAGAGCTCAGGTTTTTTAAAGCGGTGCAAAAGGTATATCATTGTAGCCGAGATCTATACCATTTACGCCGCCTATGTCCGGTCAAAATTATAGTATAACCGGCATGTGTTTGCAGCAGGTTCCAAACTTTTCTCCGAAGCCCTACAACGCATACAGGGAACAGGCCGGACGCTCACGGGCGACGAAAATGTGCCCAAAACTATTGATGGCCTTGAGCGTATGCGTAATGTGGGCTGGCAGAAATAAAAGACATTTGTGCATCAATTAAGTCCTCTTATAGGACTACATGGCTTTCTCAACGTTCCCATTCACACGTCCTGCATTTGCATGCATACCGCACAACACTAGTCGTTCTTTAACCGTACTGCCCGTCTTTAAGGCAATCTACTGGCAGTGGTGTTTCCAACCTCACCTAATTTCTCCATTCTCAAGTCGCACTACTCCCTCTTTCCACCTCTCTCTTTCTATAACTCTTCCTGAGTATAAGGGCGTCCCCTGGACGGCTACACATAAAAAAAATCCTTAGAGAGATAGAGAGAAAGACAGACGTAATTATCGAGCTTTTATGAAGAGATAGAGAGGCACGAACAGGCCGGACATATTTCAATAAAAGCGTTTTCAAGCCTGTTTATAAGAAATGTTGAAGAATTCATGTAATCATGACCATCAAATATTCGAGGAAAAAGGAATTTTCCGCAAGACTGTCTTAAAGATTGTAATTTTGTTCCGCAAAATTTCAAAAAGGCTGTCTAAGAGCATGTGGAGAAATAATGGAGATGTTATCCTGCCTAGTCAAAGGCAGGATCTGAGGGACTGCAACGTTAATTGCTAGGACTCCAAAATTTAATAATGAAAAAGGAAAAAACTAAGACACTCGTTTCTCTGATATGTGGGAGTTCAAGTCAGTTTTCTTTATTCCCAATCAAAGAAGGTTAAATACCCACTTACAGTTTAAAGTAAAACTAAAAATAAGGTTAAATTATACCATTTATTTGCCGAAGCAGCATGTTCTAGTGTACAGTAGGTCAGTAGGTAACTGCCATTCAGCAAAATTTGAATCATGAACTATTCGTTGTTCTTGGCTTAATTATTAAAATAATGCTGATGAAGCACTTTACTAAACTAAAGTTAATGTTATTATTGATATTGCGTACACTACATGCAGTAATTTGATTCCTTAGTGTACTCATCGCAGCCAAAAATTGCTCAGTTTTCCTGCTGTGGAAATTTCAATAGTTGAAATATTTTCGCTTCGAAAATGGACGAAGAATTGCAGAGAAGTTACACAAAGCTAACTGTAAATGCTACGCAGAGAATGGTAAATTAATTTGCGAAACCCGCAAGAACACTCGATTGAATGCAGGATCTAGTTAAAAAATTGGGTCGAATCTCTACCTATGCTGCTTGAATGGAAAACGCTTAAGTTCCACAATCAGCGCGCGAGAAGATTCACGGTCGAGCCCAAAAGAAACTCGTGTTCCAAGCGTCACTGCTACATTCATAGAACCAATTATTGCGTTAATAGGTTCTTTGATACATGTACCGTTTTCAGTACATGCTAAGGTGCTCCAAGCCAAGCTCAATTTTTAATTTAAGGTTTTGGAATCTAAAAGTAAACTCTTATCATTAATTGACCTTCATAAGACAGTTTGAAACATGTACTGGTAGCAGTACACGCGGCGACGAAAAATATACACATTCGTCCTTAAACAGGAAAAACTGCTTGATCAAAATGATTAAAATTATTAGTGTGTACTGAAAACGGTGCATGTGACGTGAAAATGCCTTCTAATCATAAGTGGCTTGGCGGTTGCTTTTGAGCAACACAATTTATTCTTTCATTGTCGGTTGCAGTGGTACTTCTTCAGGTATTAATTCGAGAGAAATGATTAGCAAGAAAAGTGTCAACAACCTCAGCGGTAGCTTATGATTGCATACACCTTTGAGCTACACCAAGACTTGCTGTGACGCTGTTTTGTGTCCGTTGGAGGAGGAGGTTTTCATCGCAAATTTGTACCGCCAGCAAGCACGAGGAACTTGTAATGCATATAAGGTCAGATGTTGTTAACAGAAAAGACCGTATATGGCAGACCGCACATGTCTTCACCAAGAGACCGGAAGCTAGCAAAACTCTTTCTGGAATTATGTTAAATGAGTCCGAAGATAACGCTTTTTACGAGGTGCTAATGCAATATACAAATGATCAAAACTCACTGAGAGGAATCCTGGGCATGCAATGCATGCCTAGAATAGATGTCTTTACTCCATTTTCCAATAACAGTATATTTTTTCTTTATTTCGTGAAACGTTGAGTGAGTTTTTGGATAACTTGCCCGATTATACGTGTGCCGTATTGTCTGTCTGCTGAATGGATGATTGCGACCTTGAAACTTCTTTGAAGATAAGAAACATGAAAGTTGCTTTTATTATAATACTTCTATAGTGATAGTAGGAGAGGTTGGAAAATGAAGAGGGTTTTTTGACATTAGGCTTACACGTTACGGCTTTTGTTATATTTTATGAAATCTGTGCAATAAGGCACCACTCCAAGGAGCTATTATGTATTTGTTAAAGTTATAAAGAACGCTTACACTTGCATGCCATGTTACGATGGCAGTGCTTTCACTTTTTGTTAAAAAAATGTTATTATCATAAATTCATTAAAACATACAAAAAGTTAGCCTTAAAATATTCGTTATAAACTAAAATCAGGTTTTTTTTCTTTTTTTTTTTTTTAAATCTGTGTTAGTTCTCTAGAAAATTGTTAAAATTTCAAAACTTTGAAATTTAATTTCCTCTAGGATTACTTCAACGAGAAGAGATAGAGAGTAATGTATAAACTCTTATTTTATCTGTTTCTTGCTCCCTCCCGCTCTACTATAACTTATGTAACACAACTGTTATGTGCATAATCTTGTTCGTCTTTCGTCTGCACCGCATTTATTTATTCTATTCCCACAACTAATCTATAGAAATTATGCAAAAGATTACTTACACCATTTTAACCCTTATAACTAGCACCTGAAGTCAATACAACAACGCATCATCGTCATCATCATCATCATCATCATCATCATCATCGTCACAAGCAACACTCTCAACAACATTATCATTATCTTAAGCAATAATAGCACTCGCAACGAAGTAAATGCTTTCTATGTGATACAAAAAAAAAGTAGAAAAACTCGAATTTTTTACTTCAGTAACAAGAAAAAGCGAAAGGAAGAAGAAAAAAAAAAGAAATATCAAAACAACAACAAGAAATTGCAGTAATAATTTCTGTTTAGGGATCAACATGAACGCGATGGCCCATTTCATTGGTGCAACTCTGCACCTTTAACTGGATGGAACTGTATGCGCTACACGCTGCACTCCCTCACACAGGCGATTATGAAAACGCAGAAAATTTATTAAAATGACAGACAACTAATGGAAATTATGCCAACAATTTCTGTACAGTTTAACCGCAAAACTCCAGCTAAAGGAATGATTATAAAACTTTTGTCTTCTTCAAGACATTTCAACGATTCTTCAACGATATAATCCAATGGCCGGACGTGTTATCGTGTTTATCCTTGTGTAGAAGAAACTCACAGCTTCAGTATTGTTAACAAATGATTTCATTTGTTTATGTCTACAACGCGTAAAAACAAGTTTTTATTCAATTGTTCAACATAAAGGAAACCTTCTTTTTTCTTCTTCTTTTTTTGACGTGAATTAAACGGATGGTGAACAATGAGCTTAATTGAAAACAAAAAAATAGTGTTATTGAAGATAATTGAGAAAAAATATAAACAATCTTTTGCCGCAATTTATTGAATTTGCGTGTAATCGTTTTTGGGAGAAAGGAATCTGCGACGTAAGAATACAAAGAAAGAAACTAAGGAGGTATGACGATTGAGAAAGCAAGTCACGGCCTTTGAACTGTTGTGTTCTTGGACTATATGGATCCGTATTTTTTCCCCGTTCTTTTCATAGTTAGGTCCTTAATTTTAAGTTCGCTTAATTCAGTTGGAGCTTTATCGCAATCGAATCTTATGCTCATTTGTATAAATAAATAAATAGAGTTAGGAAGTCTGGTTTGGGTTCGTTGGTAGCGATTAGCGAGAATTCTAATTGTATTTGAAATCTTAAAGCATCATCTAAAAATTATCCCTTTCCCGAAACCCGCTTAACCAACCGGTATTAAGTTTTATGTCAACGCAAATATATTTTCCTTATCTTTCAACCACACTGGGGGAGTATGATGACGCAAAAAGTTTGTCTTCGTTTTTATAGGTGTAAGGCAGAGAGACTTGAGGTAGATCCACCTTTTAGTATACCAAACGATTCAGAATCCGATTCGGAGTTTATCCGTCCGTTTGTCCAAGGGTATATGTACGTAATATGCAAAAATCCATCTTTTATTAAATCGGTCGATTCAGAAAACGATTCGGAGCTTATCCATCCCTCTGTCCGTCTTGTTTTCTTTTGTCCAATCTACTCACGGCAAATTTTGAGACATTTTGATGAAATTTGATATACAGGCATGTTTTGCTCCAAGGACGATCACTATTGTACATGGTTCGGATGGGACCACTTTCTCGACCACTTGCTATTTAGCATCTTAATTTGAGAAGTCATTATATAAATAACTGTAGGATGGTGTAGGATATTTATTGGGGAGCCATGTCCCACTAAAGCGGTTTTACGTTCTAACACCAAGAAATACGTATGGGGAAGACTTTTAAGAATTGTCATCAACGTAAACTGAGCAAATGGCTTTCGAAATCCGTTTTAAAGATATCTCTCTTTCTCTTTCTCTCTCTTCCTCTCTAGCGCCAACTCTTGTTCCCTCTCTCCCTCCCTTCCGCATTTTTCTTCTTCTACCTACCTCTCTCGTGCATTCCCTCTCTCCTTCTCACTCCCTCCCGCTCCCTACCTTGATCCCCTCCTCCCACTTTCATTGTATCTGACTCCCCCCATTCTCTTTCTTACTATATCTCTCTCTCACTCTCTATCTATCTCTTTCTCCAACTCCAATAAAATTCAATCTCATTGAGTAAAAGACTTTCGAAAATAAGCCACAACTAACGCTGCTTAATAATTTTCTACTTTTTATTTTATTCTCTTTGAAAAAAACTTTGATTTGATTTCTTCTGAGTAATTTATCTTCAACTATAATATCATTCTATAATAAATCACTGATGATAAATATGCGATGGCATTAATAAATAATAAATTACTTACCTATACATGCACACTTAAAGTAATGCGCTACTGCAACGTAAATTGCATTGATTGGGATAATTTAGTAAAGGAAAAGACGAAATAATGGATTTTCAGATTGTTAACGCTTAGTATATCAGACGCCACCCACTTTTCAAGGCAATACAATTTTATTATTATTATTGAGCAGCAGCAGCAGCAGCAGCAGCAGGAGTAGCAGTGGCAGTAGCAAACACGACAACAACAACAACAACAACAACAACAACAATATGGCACGTACAATTTTCGGGCATAGAGTTTTTGTTTCTCCAACAAATGTTGCTCATTTTTCTAAACAGGTCTCTCGTTCCTTCCTACTTTCTTTCTTACTGTTTTTTCTTTTTTTTTTTTTGGCTTTTCCTTTTCATTTTCCGTTATTCGATCCATTCATTTATACGTTGATTCGTTTATTTGCCGTACAGTAGATACGTTATTAAAAAAAATAAAAAATTATAATTCGGTACACGTAACATGTTGCAACAATTCAATCAGTACGTAGTACGTATACGTTTTATACAATTCAAGGAACGAGCAAGAGAACTACGTTCGTCTTGATACGAATTTTAAATGACCTTCACTTTAAGCGATTATGCAAGTAAAGTTTGTTGTTTTTTTAGTTACAGGGCATATTGATTGACGGAGACTTTTGACCGTAGAGGCCAAGTTATACGTTTGGCAATATATTGAAATTTTTTTTAGTCCTTAAAAGCTTTTCCTCCTAACTTTGTGGCATTTTTATGGATAAGTTTTCCAATTCAAATCAATTCATTGACAGTCACATTGTGAGTAAGATCCCAGAGACTTCGCAAGGCATAAGCATTTTTCTTTCTTTGCCGTTTTCGTGACATGACGAACTTGGTTTACAAAGCAAATGTGATTTTGGAGAAATTTATAGTGATTACGCGAACTTAGAATAACAAATTTGCTATAAAGTCACAAAAACTGGACCAAGAAAACACACATGGATTGCTATTATCACTAAGGAGCGATCACAATGCCCGTAGGTTTCATCTTTCTATCTCAAGTTATTCGATTTTCATAGAAATCTTAACAAAAAGTAACTGACCAATGGACGGACTAGCAACCATGTCGTTGTTTTCCCAATTTTTGGATTCATAAATAACTTATATTTTCATGGGATATTTTTGATGCCTATTTTTAGGATATTACAAACGGAGCAAGCTACGTTTAAGAGGAACTTAAAATGAATCCTAGAAATACCTTAATATAAAACACGAATATGTAGCAGCAACAAAGATTTTAACTTTGCCTTCTCCGAGGTTATGGATCAGTTGAGATCAAATTTATGTTTCACTTTAATTATTTCTTTTCCAAATTATTTCGATTCTTAGTTCTCTTGTTCAAGTTTCAGTTTCATTTTCGGCTTATTTTAGCTACTCAGGTCTACTAAGAATATGTTAGTTGAATAGATACAAATTTAGCAGAAAGGGCTTCACCATTAAAACCATTAATGTTATAAGATTACAAAGGTTCTTTGCGTGTATCAATCCGAGACCACGACATGTATAATTTCGTATATATTAGCTGTGCTTAATGTAACTATTAAGAAGCTAGTGGATATGAAATGTCATTAGACACCCGACTTGATTTGAAATGTGTATATGAAAAAAATTAATTTCTTCTTTTTTTCTTTTTATAAGTTATCGACAATGCAGTGGACCCCGTAAAGCTCGCTTTCGTGTAAAGTACATATGCGTAACTTCGACTTGCACTGTTGACAATTTTCAATTTGTTATGTAAGAAGATGTAAACATCCACCATTTATATATAACTCTATTAACTTTCTTTGCATTATCACGTTCTAATGCATTCTTATAATGAAATATATATATTGAAATCGTCTGAACTATACATAAATGTTGCCCGAACTAAAGGTTAAGCAATTTTCACTTTAAAATATTGAAGAGAAATGGTACAGTATTGATGAAAAAATGCAAAATTTTCCAAAATCTGCACAAGTTTTCAATCTTTCGTAATCAAATTAATGATATCGCTCGATCGTTTTCTGTGGATAGCTTAGGTAATTAGCGTATGTAGAGATGCCACAGTCTTTTTTGTGTAAAACTCTGCACCGTTGCCAAATTTCAAACTGTTCTTTTAGAAAGCTTAACCTTATCATATTTTTAATCCGTTTAGCACTTTCTCTTATATTCCTCTAATACACTAAGAACTTCGTGGAATATATCCGCAAATCTTACTTAAGATCAAAGTATACATTACTAACGAGAAGACATAAGTTCGTCCAGAATTTGTTTTAATTTTCAAGCTTCTGCAGGCATGCTACGGGCAAAGCTCGAACTTCTCTTTCTACCTAACTTGCTAATGAATTAGTAGAGTTGCCAATGGGGGCTATAATATATGCCTTTTGGGTAAAACTTTGCACTGTTGCCAAATTTGAAACTATTGTCCCAGAAGGCATGACCCGTTGAACATTTTCTCTTACCTCTTACATATAAAAAATTTTTATTAAGAGTTATCGGTAAATACTATTTGAGGTCAGATTGTACATACAAGAAAACATCAGGTTTTTCAGAATATGTTTCATTTTTCAAGCTCTTGTAGGCATAGATCTATGTGTTACTTAAGGACTTCGATCTTCTTTCGCATTTAGATTAAATAAAAAATAAGTCAAATAAGTTTCATTTGTTTCAATCGCATTGGCTTTAGGAATCTCCTACAAGAAGTGCTTGGACAGACGGACGTGGCTACATTGAAATGAAACCAAAAGCGTATGTTTAACGTTGCAAAAAGTATAAGAATTGTAGCGCATCTGTATTCTACGACGATAATTGTAAATATCGTATAATACACCCAAGCAATAGCCAGTGAAATGAGGTGTAGGATAGGGCTAATGCAGAGAACGTCTGCTTTGGCATGGGTGTATAGAAAATTTATCGTAACGGAAATGTTAAGCGAGCAGAATTACACACCCATATATATATATATATATATATATATGTATATATGTACATGAATAAGGAAAAATCGTTAGATGTAAAATTTTCTGATAATATTTGAGTGCAAGCAAGAATAAGAATGCAAGGAAGAAAGAGAAGTAGACAGAAAAACAAATTTCCAGCGCATTGGCGCCAACTAAGTTAATGATTACATACCATTGTTCATACCTACCACATGCAATTTAGCAAAAAAGTGTTTTTTAAAAAAAAAAAAACAAAAAAAAAAAATTCCCTTGAAAATACAAAGAAATTTTAAGAAATTGCAACAACAACTACAACAACAAAAAACCTGCAAATGAAACCAAACAAAACTTTTATATACACATATATATATACATATATACCTAGTAGAGAAAGCAATTGAAAAGTTTCCAACCATTCAACTTTTGTGTAACGAAAAGAAAAGAAAAATAGTATCAGAAAAAAATGTTCATTTTCAAAGAAACTTCGCAGGTGAAAAGTTCTTTTTTTTTTGTGCAAAAAAAAATAAAAAAAAATGCAAATAAAAATTTCTTTATTTTGTTTTTTTTTTAGAAAAATTTTAATGGATATTTTCTTCAGTAATCACATGCAATAGAATCATTTTACTTGGTGGGTGTGTTAACTTGTATGTATCAGTAACAGTAACAGTGCACCTATATATTTAATGTTTTCGTGCGATAGTTATCTGTTTATGGTAAGCTAACGCACCTTTACAATGAATATTAATTCAATTCATTAGAAATGCAATTTAAGTGAAACTCATAGTTTCGATAAATGTATGTGTAGATGTCTGCCATTTGAATTTGTTTTTCGTTTTTGTGTGAGGACCTTCAGCGCATAAAATATGAAATAAATTAAACTAATACTCTATGGAATTTATTCTCAATTTATTTAATTTTCATGATTGTGTTTACTCATCCCTTGGGAAAATAAATAAGAAAAGTTTACTAAAGCACTGGAACTTTTCATCTTTGCATTTTATAGAGCGGATTAGTAAGATGTTGTTGAACTATTTGGTGCTAAGATAACACTCTGCCTACGTTTCTTTTGCGTTTGGTATCAGTTTTGTCTACAAACATAATTTTCTTCTTCTTCCTTTTTTGGTCATACAACAGATAAGACAATTACACTCGGCTGTGACCAAAGCTTTTGTATTTACCATCTCGATCTCTTAAATACGTTTAGAGAAGAACACGAAAACTGTAAATTTCCACATTCAATAATATTAAGTAGGCGTGACCGATTTTTGGCATTTTTGTAGAATATAGGTGGGAATTTTCATTGTGTGTCCATCCGACGGATTGTACATAATACGCAGATAATCCAGAAAGCCCTAACTTTCTCTACTTACACTGTACTGTGAGTGTGTCCCTTTACCAGTTTGGCCCGTTTTCGATATCACCCTCAAGATTTATCCAAATTTCGTACGTTCACTTTCAATTTTGCGATAAGCGGTATGTTTGACGCAATAGTAAAAAGGCAGATGGACGGACGAGCTGACAAACGTATTTAGAACGATTCAGAATTTAATAACGTTTCATAGTGTGTATGCTATAAAGTCTTCTCTTCGAAACTTCTTTCTAGGCGTAGCCGACTTTTTCCACTTATGTATAGCTACAACGGGACCACAGAATAAGCCTGCCCATTTTTATAGTTGTGCTTGACCCATCACTTAGGTACGTGTCGCACGATGATGATTAGAAAGAAGTGGGAAAAGGGAAGAAGATAGGCCGGATGGCCGGGTTCTAGTGTGTGTGAGCTCGATCGGCTTTCGTTACGACTGGGAATGCCTTTGGCTTCTACCAAGTATGATCTACCGCACTAAAGATTTGACATCTACCGCGTACACGGGCTTTGATCTCTTAATGCTCTGTATTAGGGACTAGATGATGTCTAGCTTTTCCATTTCTTTGTGAAGAGCATTACAAGGTGAGTGCAGTGAAACCATATTTCAATTACCTTACTTTGCTTTCATTGTTCCATTGATAAATATTTATATAAATTACTAATATATTAATTGGCCGCTCAGATCTTTCATGGTATCAGTTAATCAAGTCAGTTCATATTAACTTAACCGTAGATTTACTAATTACTGCCATGTATTATTTGCACTCACGCAGAGAGCAAAACCTTGTTTGTTTATTCGCCCAATACCAACAATTAAATCAAATATTCTCTCGAGATTAATTAAAGCAATTTAAATGTAAAATAATTGAAATAAACTTAAAAACAAAAAAAAAAAAAAAAGCAAAAACACATACTTGTTACACACAGTTGGTGGAATGGGCTTTAAAAATGGAAAGATGAAAAGTTCACTTTTCACTTTTGGAAAAATCTACGGTAACCAATACTTCATCGACCAAAGACATACGGAACAACATGAAATTTCATTTCACATCTTGCGCATGCAAGAAATATTAAATATATAGTCTAAGGAATATTAAGTGGTAATGAGGAGAGAGTGAGCTTCATATTCATGCATTAACTTTAATCGACGAATTGATATTCACATAGTAGAGCCAGAACATAATCTTATGAGCATAACAATAGAAAATGATGTCCATTGAACAGACCATGTATGTCCGAAGTGTGGGGAAAGGCAGTATAAGAAATACTTCACTTTTTACTCATATTCACACCATTTGTCCGCAGTATCATTGCTACTTATTTTATTTTCATCATTTTACTTATTATGTTTCTAATTTAATTTATGCATGTTTTGCTTAAAGCTAAGGTCAATATAATCTACTTTAGTGCAATTGCAGTTATAACTTAGTTTAATGCAATTTTAATAACATAATTTTTTTTTGTAATAACCTAGTTATTATTAGGTTACATTTTGGTGAAATCTAGTTAAGCCATATAATAAGGGCTTCTAGTAATAAGCAAAAAAAAAAAGCTCATTAATAATTACCGACGAGCGATTCAAAGCCATATTCAAAAATGTCTTTATCATGCCTCAAAGGAACACTCAAATTTTATATTGATAATGGGTGACGAAATTGTGATTAACTCCCGCGATTTTCGTAAACTAACGTTAAGTTTATTTTTGTAAACTTAGGCGTTTCTTGTGTGTGGGTATTTCAGTGGCAAGGGCTTCTGCGCTTACAGACATTTCAAGGGCAGATATTCGGTACAGACAAGACAGACTGAACCATCAATCAAATCCTCGGCTTTTTGAGACTTCGCATCTAAATAAAATTACTTACGCTTTTGAAGGCGACGTAAAATATACTTCACTCGAACACATATTCACATCACTGGCTCTACCTACATGCAGGCAGGGTACCTACGGGAACTCTCGCAACTTGCCTCAAGATTCTGGAATGAGCATAGAGCGCATGTTGATCGTGGGTGACGAAAATGTAACTAACTCTCGCGACACTCGAAAACATAAGCAAAGCGAGAACTGGGCTTTGCTTTTGTTTAGGTAGTTCAAGCGCTCGACACAGAAAAAAAATAACTGACTGTCCATCAAGTTCTCGGCTTTCTAAGCCTTCAAATCTAATTAAGGACTAAGGTTTTTTAAAGCGATATAAGGTATACTTCACCTTAAATCGATATTCACATCCTTCGCTCCACCTGTATGCAGGCAGTGTTCTTAAGCTCATACGTATATGTGGGAGCTCTTGAATCTTGCCTGAAGCATCTAGATCTAGAGCATAGGGCTTATATCGGTCGTGGGTGACGAAGATGTGACTGACACTCCCAACACCCGAAAAGCACAACTCCCGCTTTACTTATGTATAGGTAATTGAACGACAAGTGTGGCTGTGCTTTGCTTACGTAATTTCAACTGCTAGTGCTCGGCAAAGATAAAAGAAATTCGATCATCAATCAAGCTCTCGGCTTTCTAATCCTGTGTCTGTCCCTGAAGTTGCTTAGGTTTTTAAGGCGATATAAAATATCCTCTTAACTGACGATCACATCATTCGCTCTACCTACATCCGGTCCAGTTAGAATACAACTGGCATTTATGAGCGGGAGTCCGCAGGTTTTGGCGGACTCCCAACCGCGTACAGTGAACAATACGTAGAGAAAGTATATTGTGTTACGCTGTGAAAGCAATTTGTGATGCGTGTTGTTTAGATATAGATATGTGCTTTCAGTGTACTGCGGAGACAAAAGATATCCATTTCCCAATCAATTTCTTTAACAAAACTACTGGGCTTTCTACACGCTCTAATCTATTTGTTCTCGTGTGGGCAATATGCTGCAAGAGATCCTACATACGTGCTTTTCCGTAATCATGTTTCAAACAAACTAACTGCACACGTTTTTCTTATCGTTCTGGTATTCTCTCCCTCAAATCTAATAACACTTTTACGCTTTTCTTTACGTACATTACTTCCTAACCATCCCCATGACTGTACAGGAAATCACTTGGATGACTGGTGATCCAAGAAAAGAGAAAAATAAATAACTTTGCTCACATCACAGCGAATAACAGAAGAAGAAGAAAAAGAAGAAATAAATTTGTTAACATATAGGGCCACTGTACGCCCAGAGCTAGATATTTTAGCTCATCGAATAATTGGAAATCATTTTTGAGGAATGTTTAGATCATGCCGGACATGGTGCTTAGAATATTGTTCGTCACTAACTTTCTTTTTCTCAGCGAATAAATAGCCTACGACTTAAGACAATGACATGAGCTTGACATTTCCGTAATAAGCGAAGCGAATTGAAACAAAAGGGGTAAGAAAAGAGGATAAAAGAATGGCAGCAGAACTGTTAAGAATATTGATGCGATATTACACATCGTTTTCATTCGTTTAAACTACTTTAGTTATAGAGCTCAATATTTATTAGATCGCTTAATTATTACGCTTAACATTATATATTCACTTTACTGGCAACATTTACTTAGAACTTATGCAAGAAAAGTGTCTCATAATGATACTGTGGCCAAAGATGTTTGATGCAATAAGAGTTAATGTGCACTTAAGCTTAACGCAGTTAAATGAAAATGACTGCACGTTCACAAAAAAAAAGGAACTGAAATAACACTCTATAAAGAATAATAATTTAAACACAAATAAAGATTAGAAAAAACAAATAAGAAAATCATATACGATCTCGAAACGAATTTTTTATACCCATTGCCGTTTCAATGCTTCTGCCAAATTTAAAGCCGATAACTTCATTTGGACAGAGAGATTGTTTACCACGGACAGATGTCAGAGGGACGGACAAAGGAACTGATAGAGAGATAAACTGACAATCAGACAGGCAGACAGGAGAACAACCGAGCGTATGAACAGACAGAAAATCAGACGGACGGACCGATGGATTTACTTAAATCGCTTTAAAATTTGATGCTAATGGACAAACTCTGAAACTTTCTTCCCTATCGTTGCGAACGTTTCGACAAAATGAATATATCTCTCAACTGTTTCGATGATGGATGTAAAAGAACAATAACCGAACAACCATAAAACAATGCATTTTTGTAAATACACTGAGTGATGTGTAAATATAATAATATAATTTTTCTTGGGGGTTAGAGTATGCCGTCTGTGTCTACACTCAAATCTTAGCACTCGTAAACTTCCATGCAAAAGTAAACAGTAAAAAAAAAAAAAGAAGAAAGAAAAAAAGAAAACGCATAAATAACTTTTACTAACATTTTAATAAACAAATTACACAAACTGTAAGAAAAAATGCAAAATAAAAGAGAAATTGAAAAATTACAAAAAAAAAAAAAAAAAAAAATGAAAGCAAAACTTTGCACTTTTATACTTGTTTCAAGTAACTTGGAACGCGTTTGTATGCGCTCACGAGCTAGTTAATGCTGGCGTTCTTGTTTCTTTAGATTTTTGTACAAGTATTTTTGTTATAAAACTGTAAGTAGTACTGGCACAAGCAGTACTAGTGATGGTAGTAGTAGTAGTAGCAGTAAGTAGTAGTAGTAGCAGTAAGTAGTAGGAGCATTGGGTAGCTCGTGCCACTTGTGTAATTATTGTAATTTTGTTTCTTTTCCTTTCTGTGTCTATGTCTATTTCCATTTCTTATTTCTCTTTATATTTAGTTGGACTCTTATAAGCAGTATGCCCCACGCTAAGTGTGCGTTGTGAGTTGTTCTTTCAATTTTTGTTGAGAAACTTTTTTATGCTTTCATTTGTTTTATTCTTTTATTTATTTTTAAAATTATTTGTTTGTATATGTTTTAGTGTAATGTTAATGTTGCTGTTATGTTGTTATCCAAGCTGTTTTGTAAAAAGACTTTGTTATTGCCTTTACTTTGATTTTTCCTCACTCTTATTAAAAGGATTGTTGTACAATTTTGTTTACGACTACATAACTAAATAAATGAGCGGCAAAAAGTTTAACTTGCCGGATGCCTTTCATGTTTTTTTCTTCTCCCCTACGCTCTACCCCCATCCCCACCACCCTTTTCACCGTTTTAAATAACCATTAAACCGATGCCTAAGCAAACTCAAGAGATCCGTTTGTCGCTTTCCTTTCACTCATGTGGTCGAAGCTATAAAAGTCGTTGTTCTTTAAATTTTTAAAAGCAACTTTTGATTATAGCGCCATCGAACGTATATGTGAATATATGTATATATCTTCTTCTTCCCTTTCAGAATTCCTTGTTCTTTTCTGTAAAGTCGAAGCAATACACGAAACTAATCTAGTTGGCCAGAGCACTGGCGGAGACTGCACTTATAGCGGCCGAAATGAAGTAGTTAGCCAGGACGGACTTGATTGTATAACAAGTCAAAATAAACGACACCAACTTAATCAATCGAAGACTGCCACAGCCAGCTAGCATGGGCTAAATTAACCAGTCAGAACTAGATTAACGTAGACTTATGTAGGTGGCGAAGCTACCATTCAACTAACCCAACCAGCTAGCTAGCGAAAACAGGGCTAACCCAGTACTAACTAGTATAGAGTAAACAAACGCGACCAATCAGGGCGGATTAAATGACTATACGACAAGGCGTAACAGACTAGAATCACTCGAGCAAGTAGACCAGTCTACACTAACAAAGCCAATTAAGGCGGATTAGACTAACACAGCGACGGGTTAAACTAATTTAGCCAAGGTTAGGGCAGAGCGGACAAAGCTAACCACCTAGCCATTGCGAAGGTGATATACTTTGTGAATGCCATACCCTTTCTAATAGTCGAAAATCAGATTCCAGAGCATCTACCTACGAATATTTTGAAAACGCCTGACCATAAAAATCAGCCAAAACAGAATAGACTAACTCGACTAGATAGAGGAGACTAGACTAGCCCATCCAACTAGGGCAGGCTAAACTAATTTAACCAACTATGGCAGATTAGACTAAATCCAGGAGCCAAAGTGGACTCAACTACCCAGCTATCCAGCGAACGCCTAACTAGCTTCGTTGGTATGGACAGCCTAGGCTAACCAAGGCGGAAAAAAGCAACACTCAGCCAAAATGATCGAGATTAACTCAACCAGCAGGGGCAAACTGGACGAACGGAGCCAAATATTAAAAACTAACGCAAAAAACACATGCTAGACTAAGTCGAACAAACTATATTTTATTATATATACTAACTCAACCAAGACCGAGAAGGTTAGATTGGTCCTACCGGCCAGGATAGACTGGACCTAACCGTCCTGTCATAGCAGATTAAACTAATCCGGCTAATCGAAGCTAACTCATGTAATTAGGCAGCCAAAGCAGACTAATCTAACCCAACTGGTGAAGATAGATCGGGCTAACTTAGCCATGCGAGATAGCCCAGACTAACTCAACTAACCAAGGCGGACTAAACTAATCAGGCATGGCCAATTGGATTACGGGGCAGACTAAACTAGATCAGAATACCAACCAGCAAACTCAAGCGGTATAAACAAATCAGGCGCAATATGATGGACTAAAGTAATTCTTTCCGTTTGGGAAATAAATTATTCAAGCGTTTGAAAGCATTTTTTTAAAAATTTTTATTATTCTTTTTTTTTTTTTTATAACACATATTTACTTGTTTTAATGATTTTTTTTACTAGTCAATATTTTACAAAATGTCATTACGATGCCGGTCTAGCTTGATATTCGCTTGCAAGTCTCATTAATGCGATTTGTTGGCTTATTAAGTCTTTGATATTACTTATGTTCAGATCAAAACGAGGTAACAAGTCTATAATATTTTGACAATGTTGTTCTATATTCACATCGGTTCGTGATTCGCGTCGACCGTAAGTGGATCCGCGTTGATTGTAGGGGTGATTACGCCGATTTTGACGTCTACTACGATGATTTCTTGCGTTAAAGTTCAAATGTTCCTCACTTGCAACATCTGCTGGCGATTCATGTGAACGAGATGAGAAGGTTACATTATTATGTAATGTATAGTTAAAAATTTATTAGAACAATTACCATTTGCATTAGAAGAACGACATGCCGCTGATGATCTATTAGCATTTGGTCTCGGGAGAAGTTGAATTTGCAGCACAACGCCGTCAAGAGCTGCATTGAGAAAACTCAGCACATCTTCGTCGGTGGGAAGGTCCTCCATTCTTAATTTTGTTTTAAAAATAGGAAATAAAAACAAAAGTAGCAAAAAAAAACCAAAATTTTCTTTAAACAAATAGTTTTCTTCAAAAATTCTAGCAAAATTTTATTTATTTTTAATCAACAAAAAATTGTACAACAAAGAATATAAAAGAAGTTTGAAAAATAAAATTCAATTTTCAAAAATTTTCAATCAAAATGTTACTAAATGACAAGTAAGAATGCAATAAACGGGCGAGGTCGACAATTAGATACAACCTACTACTGCCTAGGGTACTCAAACATCAAAGTACTGTCTCCCATTAGAACCCTTACATGGATTGGTATACAAAAGATAGGACTAAGTGGTTCAAATTCGATAAAGTTACTTTATATGGCATATTATTATGAGCGAATTTTCATCAAGAAGTATTAAGCCCTTTTTCCCGTATAAACTTTCGGTTCCCTGAGGAACGATTGCATGGCAAGTGGTACAAAAAATTGTGCCATCCGATCCATAGTGCTCAATATCAATGTGGAATGACGAAAAACTATTACTAAGCGAATATCGTCGCGGTATAGGGTATACTAAGTTGTGCGGACGGTCATAACACCTAGAAGCGCTTAAGAAAGACCCGCCCTTTTATTACATTGATCCTTTCAGAATTACTTTTTAGGTGATTTTCTGACAAGTAAGAAATAATTCTTAATCGATCTAAGCTTGCCTGTCCATCTGTCCGCATGTCCGTCTGCCCACGTAATTTTTGGAATATTTTAATGAACACACCGATGTGCTTTGACTCTAGGACGAACGCTATTGAAAATGGTGCGGATTGGTCCACTTATTCGACCACTCCCCAAATAACGCCTTATTCTAATAGGTTGTTATGTTAAAACAGGTAAGAACTTTGTAATCGGGCAAGGCCCGCCATTAGATACCATACACCACTTCGCCGCGTGCAGTTATTCATTTCTTTCTTTGTGATGTGGGTTTTGGGCGGTGAACCGTGGCCTTTTATAGTCCTCTTAGTTCTTTTAAGAATGAGAATCGAAGGGATATAAAAATTAGCACACATATCCACTTTTCCGCTGAACTTTCAAATGGTTCTGATAATTATTTGCAGGAGAACCTTTAAATCAATATCTGCTAAATATTATAACTGAAAGTATCATCTCAGATGTAGCCGTAGTTCGAACTGATTTAAGTTCATAACTTAAAGTAGGAGAGTAACCCTTAGATGACGGTACTAGGCGAGCGTATGAAGGCAGTGATTTGACTAAATCTTGTCATGTTCTTATGTTGACCAAGCACGCACACAATACGTGGGGTCTCCTATCAATATTTCCATAAATACATAGTTCACTTATTACCCGTGATGGTACTCAGATGGATACTATCTTAAAGAAGATAAATATTTTGTCTTAGGTCTGTAATAAACGAGGAGCTTACCAATCTTCAGTACGTGCTGGGAAAATAATAACAAAAGAAAGATAGTAACCTGAGCTACCAAGTAGGATAATCAAAATTCATTGAAATCTTATAATGAATCATCTATTCTTCTTGTTCTTCTTCTGTGAGTTAGCAAATCAAAAACAGATGATTTGCTGAGTTGAGTAAAAAAGGTTCAATAAATCATTTGCTGTTGATTTGTTGAATAGCAGAAAATGGAGGGAAAAAAAAGCGTGGATTTGGA
This sequence comes from Glossina pallidipes, assembly GCA_000688715.1. Classification (NCBI taxonomy): domain Eukaryota; kingdom Metazoa; phylum Arthropoda; class Insecta; order Diptera; family Glossinidae; genus Glossina; species Glossina pallidipes. The sequence goes on from KK500034.1 coordinate 277,642, forward strand.
GTAATCGCGAACTATGAGAAGATCCGGAATTGAAAGACTAGATTTGACTAGGGAAATATTACTAGCATGTGAAGATATTCAAAAACGTAGTGGAATATTCTATAAAATCCCGACTGGCAGTGGAAGGGCGTTTATAACATTGGCTTTTCTTCATTGATAGAATTTGCCAAAATTGGATACGAAAACGAAGACTTTCTGTAATGAAAACGTGCGACATAGACGCACGATTAGTTATTATTATTATTATTATTATTATTGGTGCATTATAGTGTAGCTAGCTCTGTCAAGGCTAAGTGAAAGTATTGCAATAATTATTTTAAAATTTCAATAAAATCATGAACGATATAGATCGGTTAATGGAACATATTTAACGCTCATTACTGCTGTTTCTCTAATTGTTCCATCGTGCCGTTTGTCATACTGTGTCATCTGTTGCTCGCCGCCTTCGGGGCCAACAGGTATAATCATTCGTCCGCCCTTTGCCAATTGATCAAGTAGTGCCTGAGGTGTTACCGCAGCCGCAGCACCTACGTGTATAGCAGTATAAGGTGCAAATTGTGGGTATCCTTTGCGACCGTCACCCTCAACAATAATTAAAGTTCCCGATTTTAACATCTCTGGGTCGTCAGCATCAAGATTGCGTCTACTAATTTCGACCAAAGCTGGATTATGTTCTATACCGATTACTTTGGTTTTGTCACTCTTCTTTTGTGCTTGGATAAAGCGCCAAAAGCAAGCAGTTAGATAACCCGAGCCTGAGCCAATATCCAAAACATGACAACCGGGTATCATACGGTTCCGCAAATATTCCATTGCAAAGGCATGCATGTAAGGCGCACTAATTGTTGCGCCATAACCGATATTTTGAGGCGCGTTCACGTATGGGTTTAGAGGGGCATAAAATCGACGATCTGTATTAACCATAGCGATGGCGACCGATTGCGAACGGATTATTTCGTAATCTTTCAATTGCTGTATAAGTTCAACATTGTTCGTTATTGCAGGCAGTGAAGACATCTTCTCTTACGAGCCTTAATTAATTTCTTATCTTTTCATTTATAAAAAAGTAAATTTTTTTTTTTACTTTTATGAAAAATTAAAACTGAAAATTTTCTGCTGTCGAACTTTGTACGAGAAATTTGAAATACTTTCGGATTAATAAAGAATCGACATAAAAGAAGATGAAAAGAAAAAATTATTTTCAATTTTCGCATGAAATTTTCGATACATTTTTTTATTCTTACAAAAATTTTATTTATAAATTGAATTAATTGAAGTAAATTACTCAAATGTTTCCAAATTTTATGATGTCGAGACAACAAGATTACCATTTAATGATTTTGATATCTTAATGTGTCGGCGCTTAAAAATTCTTATGTTTTTTAAATCGAATAAAGCTTTTCGTAAGAATCCTTTTAGTCTTTTCAAGCCTTTATGGATGCGATTATTATTACAATGTCGGCTCGATTCAATTGCGTTAAGGCCATTTAAAGCTTTTGAATTCGATGCATTGTTAGCCCCTTGTTGATCATATAGTTTTGCCGGATCTCCGGCGCCGCTTTCACTCATCAAATGTGATAAATTATTAAAACTTTGAATTTGATCCAATTCGACGGGACATTGATGAACGTTGCAATAATTATGATGACTGAATGCATTCAACAGACCATTCAGTGAGTTAAACAAGTCATCATTCTCATCCGTATACAATATTAAGAAATCGCCATTGCCATCGCTGAATTCAGTTTGCTCATTGATAGTAATTAAGGTTGATCGACTAACATGAAGTTCATCGCTACGATCTTCATATTCTAAATTCTCATCCAAATTCATTCGATGCATTATCTGATGCTCAGTCATTTCATAATCACCTTCCAAGTCTTCTAAAACGATTGGAATATCTTCGGAGAAATTTTCGATAACGCCGTTGCTTTGCACTTTGTAATTCGGGTTACACATATTTAATTTTGTGCAAATTAAAAATTAATTCAAAAAAAAAAAAAAAGGAACAATTGAGAACAAATTCAAATTAAAATTTTTTCGATTTATACAAATTTAAAAAACAATTTTCATAATCTTTAAGAAAAACCTAAAAAAAATAAAAAAATTGATTTATAAATGAAGTAGAAATTTTCTAAAATTTTTTCTGTTCCCTCAAGGTAAACAGGTAAAATTCCAGTAATATTGTCTCTCTATATCGAATAAATGCCTTCATACGTCTTAATGGCTTAAAACGCCAAACAATAAATGTCAGTCAAAAGTTGTAAATGAATGTTGAACTTGAAAAACAAGGCCGTTCATTAGATAGCATACACCACTTCGTTTCGCACAGTTATTCGCTCTTCTTACTAATTATAAATTACATGTTATTTTCATATAAACCCATACTTCTCATGAAAGCCCGCATCAAATGGCTTTAAATTTTCTTTCCATTGCTTGCTGGCTTTTCATCCTGAGTTAGAGTCAAAGTTTCCATTATAGGAAACTGCAAACTATACTTTTTCTCCATACAAAAGCTTACTCTTCATGATAGCCTTCACAGACGTTGGGGTCTACAAGATAGATCTATGTGATCCGAATTCCTTATTTTTAATTTTGCGAATTAGTTTCAATTAGTTTCTATCGACCAATCTTCACCGAGAAATATTACAGAGGTTACTGTTCAGAAGAAATCTTATAGGGGGTGAGATGTAAGAAATACAACCATGTGGTTCAAATTTGGTTCATTTAATTTTTATCGAACCCGACACAGCGACACCTTTCCATCATAAAACATTAACAATTAGTCCTTCTTGGCAAATAAAGGTCTAAATTTCCTGGGAATGCTTACATGCGGTGGTATCCAAAAAATATACCTACGTAGTCCAAATTCGCTAAGGTTGATATCAATCTACTATTTTGAACTAATTTTTACTATGAAATATTGAATATTTGATCTTTTTATCATACAAAGATTCAGTTTACGTAGGAATGGTTATATGAGAAGGGGTTCAAAAAATTGCCTCAGCCGAACCAAATACTGCATACCGAATTAAAATGTCGAAATACTATTACATAGCGAGCTTTGTCGACAAATTCTATAAAATCGTAAATTTTAATGCCTTGTTTTGAAAATTGGGAAGTGAACGGAAAAAGTAGTCCGATTCGAAGCATTTCCAATAGCCTCCACTTTTGAGCCAAAACACGTCAGCATAACAAATTTCAGCAAGAATTGCGACACGTAACTTGAACACAAGAATACAAACTTAGTTCGAATCAATAAAGGGTTCCATCGGTATAATATCTTAAGCCTTTCTGAATGTCACCTCAAATTTAATATACCCTGCACCACTGCCCAGCATAGGGAAAGAACACTAAAATCAACTCTTAATTACACACATGACTTTCTTACATTGATGAGTTCACTTAGGCCGCATTGCTTTTGCTACGCTAGTAACCCGGATCGGGTTATCAAATACTACTCAGATCGACAAGACTAAGCAGTGAATTATCGCCCGTACTCTAATAGATGGCACGCTTGCGGTGATCACCGTTATGCTTCGCAGTACCTGTCAAACCAGAAAGGTTTGGTTCAAATATCGCCATTTTCTCCCATATCCAGTACACATCACCACGCAAAGCTTTTATTAAATTATAGCACGATATCTGTGAAAGGGAAGAAAAATGAGCAAAATTTCGAATAAAAGTTTGCGTAAGATATTCTTTGTTTTTCTGTGGATCTTAAGTTTATTATTATGATGAGATTTTGAATTTAATACAAGAAATGTTTTTTTCATATATATATATATATATGTGATATGTTATGATTCAAATATCGTACTAAGTGTCGCTTAGGTCTTTATGAAATGTTTTAAAATTCGATGCTTTCTCACTATTTTCAATGGCGAGTTATTTTTAAAAATGATTAAATGAATTCTGGTCTTGCTCAACCAAATGATTGATCTCGTATGGCTGAAAGTTGTTCATGCTAACGTTGTTAACCTTATATTGCCCCATTGACGGAGCCGGCGAAACAGGTACAACAGATGAGACTGGACATAGATGAACGTTGCATTGATTATTACTACTAAGTATACATAGGGGATTGTTCCACGAGTTGGAGAGGCCTTCATTTAAATCGGTATACACTATTAAGAGTTCCTCGCACCCATTAGTTTATTCTGCTTCGTAAACCTCACTAATTGGTAATGTAGATAATGCCGAATTACCATCAACAGCGAATCCGTTCAAGTATGCACATGTGAAATTTTGCGAATTATGCATCATTTGTATCGGCTGATAATTCGCTGATGACAATTGCCCTTGAAATGGTGGCATATTACCTGCTATCCCATTAACGGCGACATTCGAAGTACTGCATCGCGGATAACATACTGTATAGTTTTGCATTTATAAGCCGTGGGGGAAAAAAAAGAACTCAAATTTGAGAAGAATTTGTTGTATTTTTGTAAACTTTATATATATATACAAATATATATATATATGTATGTGGATGTACACTCATCTATTTACATATATATGTTTGTAAATATCTTTACATATAAAAAAAACAAATTTAAATAAAATTTCTCAAATTTATTTCAACCGAAAGCCAAATGTGAGAAAAGCTAAGTTAAAAATGAAACAAAAATTGTCAGAGAACTATTTTTTTTTTTTTTGTCAAGCGCAATTATGACAACTAGCGTATAATGCAGCTGCCGTCAGATAAGTACAAACATTGAATGGCTTAATTTAATTAAAAATATAATATTAATGCACAGAGATGTACACGAGTTCAAGTCCTCTATTGTTGAGCAACAATTAAGAAAGTTATACCCGCCTTGCATTCAATCCTACATCGAAAATTTTATGTGAATTGGAAGGGTTTTGAGGAGAAGAAGAGAATTGACCGATTTGTAGATTTCGCATTTGTACATCTTCGATTATTGGGTCAAGTAAGTGACTGTTTTAGGGTTTCTGGGATTTTCAATTATTATGAGGATATTTACAAGTAAATCACATTTTAAGCGAAGGGCAATAAATTAAGAACTTGGGAGTGAAAATTGCAGGTTTCTTCTCACAAGTTTCCCATCTTGAAACCAACCTTTGATTTACTGAATTTTAGACGAATTAGAAGAGGAAGAATATAATACTCATCTTGGAATCCGCCTTTGATAAGTTGAGTTTTAAACGAAGAGGAGGAAGAAAATGACATCCATCTTGAAACTCTACTTTGATAAACTGAGTTTTAGAAGAAGAAGAGGAAGACTATCATACCCATCTTGAAAGATGCTTTGGAGAGGAGAAATTTTAGACGAGAGGAACGCAACCATAACCATCTTGAAACTCATCTTTGGTATGCTGAGTTTTAAAAAAAGAAGAGGAAGACTATCATACCCATCTTGAAACCCGCCTTTGATAGGACAAATTTTAGGCGAGAGGAAAGCAACCATAACCATCTTGAAACTCATCTTAGATATGCTGAATTTTAGCCTAAGAAGAGGAAGAAAATAATGCCCATATTGAAACCCACTTTGATATGCTGAATTTTGAAGAAAAAGAAGGTAATTACCGAAGAAGAGGAAAAATTATGCTTATCAAATTTGAAAGTTGACCCAGCGAAATATTTCTACCTTTGCATTTCCTGTAGCTGCTTGTTAATTGTAGTTCTTTAGGAATGACTTAATACTAGAATGATAACCATTTTTGAAACAGTTCTTTGATTATTTACTAAGAGCGTACTGTCAGCGTTTTCTCCATAATTTCGTTATCGCGATAATTCCAATCACAGGCATCTATGCAAGTCGATATGAACACATAGATGATGCTGTATACATATGTATGTGTACGTGTCTTTGAATAGATCTATATACTATCTTTCTAGGCTTCAATGTAGGAAATGTTTTCTGTTTACGATACCTCATCTTACCATATATCTTGGGAATATATTTATATAGGGACTAGAATGTAAGCTTTCCAGAGCCTATAATTCAGACCTTGGTTCATCAGCATACATTATAACCAATAAACGATTAATAGAAAATAAATAAAGTAATTTTGCCTCGTTGCTAGCTCCAATAATAGCTGGAAGGAAGGAGGACGGACTTACGGGCTTAACTGAATATACACAAAATCTTGTTTTAAATAAGGCTATAGAAAAAGTTTTTTGGAGCCATACAAATATCCATTACTGCATGTTCCAAACTGAACGATAAATTTTGTAAACTACGGACCTTGGCTGGCAGTTATGCAACTAGACAGGGTTGTGTCTTTAAATGCTTTCTTATGATTTTCTTTTTGTTTTCTTTTCAGAGAGAGAGTGGGAGAGAAAGAGAGAAAGAGAAAGAGAGAGAGAGAGAGAGAGAGAGAAGTCAGAGAATATGAGCGATGAAATAAAACGAAAAAAAAAAAAATCACGCATTCTTACATGTGTATATTATTAAGAGTGTGAGAGATTGCCTTAAAGTGCATGCAGACGTTCAAGTATATAATTAATTGCATTTGTGGTTGTGTTAAAGTTCAATTCATCAAGTCAAACAATTTCAAAAATTTCAATTGTTTTCATATATATATTGTACATTTCAATCTATGTGTTTATCTCAACATACCAGAGCCTCTCTCTCTCTCTCGTGGGCTGGGACACACCATGCTAATAATCATTTCATATACAAGTTATGCATGCATGTGGAATGAATTATTTATAAATAGCAAATCGAAAACAATCACAAAAGCGAAAAATGAAAATGTTCATATATATAGGTTATATGCTATAATACCATCTGCACAATGGGAGTCAAATAATATGATTGTGAAATATAAATACATACACATACGAGTACATACGAGTATGTTTTTATACCGCAAGGAATCCAAAGTGTAAATTGAATACACATGAAATACATGAAAATTGAACACAATTTTATTATTAAATATTTATCGTTAATGTCAATATTTTATTTAGCCAGAGTTGTGGTCTCTTCACAACGCATAAGAATTGCACGCACATCTAGTATTTATTTAACAAGTTTGACTCAAATTATTTAGGAAAATATTCACAATTATTTTTTCGGTTCTTGTAAGCTAGGCCTCAACTTTATGTAAAAAAAAAAAACAAGTAAGAAAATAAAATTCGTCCGGGACCGAACCTTTTATGCTTACCACCGTTTACCCCGCAAATAAAGACAAAGTAAATGAAAGAACAAAATTCTCATGTCCTATAATATGGAGTGGGCGCAGTTGATTTCTTCCATCTACAAAATAAAAGCTTTTGTTATAGAGGTATGTGGGCGTTGTAGGCGTATTCTTTGAAAAGTTTAGGTCAAATCCAGATCCTTTTGCAAATCTTTAGGCGATATCTTCATTTTCGCTAACGGGGAATATTTACCACAAATACTACAAAGTTCCGCAAATACACACATGGACAGATGAATAGGTGGACATGTTTAAGTGTGTGTTACAAATTTGAAACTGGCCAAGAATTTATATACTTTCTAGGATTTTTGAAGCTTATTTCTGCGCATTATAAAAGTATTGAAAAAACGATTAAATTTTGATAAACTATAACGTTGGGTAGGCGTGGTGAACTTTTTCCATTTTTATGCACAATCGCTGCATCATCGCCCATAGAATATGAGTTCAAATTTTTGTAGATTTATTTTTCATTTAGTTTATGAGTAATGAGCAAAAAACAGTTTTTCATTTCCTTTGAAAAACAAAGGTGTTCTTAGTTTGTGCGGTGCTGTGAGCGTGTTCTTTGACCGTTTTGGCCTATTTTCAATACAAGACTGCCTGCAAGAACTTTCAATGTTTCTGCCAAATTCAAAGTCGATAGCTTTATTTTTTTTGCGGCCAGGAGAATGTTTACAACAGACATTATACAGACGGACAGACGGTCACACGGACAGGCGGCCATGCTTAAATCGATTTAAAATTTGATGCTGATCAGGAATATATATACTTTGTGGGGTCTCTGATGCTTCCTTCTAGGCGTTGCAAACGTTTTGACAAACTGAATATACCCGCCATCGTTCGATGATTCCCTACACCACTTCGCTTAACGCAGATATTCATTCATTTTCATGATAATAATTCCAAATTATTTTAGGTGAAGGCACAATTTGCATGAAAGTCCCCATACTGGAGGATGCTCAAAATGGCAACCAATTCAATTTACTTGTCAAAGATTTTAGTAATTTCCACTTGTTTCCATAATACAAATCTACAAGTTAGACTTTGTTATCATAGAAGTATTTGTTTTTCATGGGAGCCTCTTTATCCGTCCACATGACTATCGATTCTTTGATTGTCTTTCTCTACAACTATCCACCCTTTTGATTGTCTTTGTCCGCCTTTGTTTTTTCCTGTCGTTCCCCGTCTGTCTGTACTTGCGATTATTCATCCCTACGAATATCTGTCGGTTCGTCCTGGCAACTATCCGTCTCTGATTTATATGTGGCCACCTTCGACGATCTATGTCTTCATCACGATGATGACTTCGCTTCAATCTAACTTTTTGTTTCTTCATCTTTAATCGTCAACGTCTCCAGCTGTCTACTCAGCTCAGCGTTCGTCCAACTGATTATCTTTATCGTTTTGTATTTCTCCGTGAACCGCTTAGTGTAACAAAGTTACCAGACTGTGCCATGAGTTTCGTTGCAATCTTAATATATTTTTGATTTTGTTTGTAATTTAATTTAATTTACTTTCTTTTTTTTTTTTTTTTTTTCAATATAATTAAATATGATTTATGAGTATGCATAGTAATTAAAATCAAGTAAAAGCATATATAAGTAGTAGTAGTAGTAGTAGTAGTAGTCTTATTATCATATACTAAACAGTGTTTGTTTACTCAACTAATGAACGCAAAGAATGAATGCATTAAAGAGTCGCAAACTATGTTTAATATTTTGACAACATTAATGCCTAACGGTTTATAGTTAGAGATCAAATTACAATTTCATGTCTTGAAAATAATGATGTAAAAAAAAGGCAAAGAGAAGAAAGAAAAACACAAAGAAACAAGCTTCGCTTACTTTGATTATTTTGTATGAACAAAAACGAAAAAAAAAAAGAGGAAATTTTCACAAACTGTTGTAGCTTTCCATGCATGACACTTGTGCGTCTCTACTTACTTTACATTACTAATATTTGTTCTATATTTGAAATATATTTTAACATCATTTCTTTAAGAACGAGAGAAAGATTGAATGGCTCTTTACTTCTTTATAAGCGTTCCTTACTTAATGTTATTGCCTCAAAAGTCATTTGTCTTGAGTGCATGTTCTACGTATGCCTTGGGAAAAGTAAATTTATTATGAAATGATTGATCTTTTTTTTTTTTTTTTTTTTTCCTTTTATGTTCGTTGGCAACATTTTGCCAGTCAAAACTATCATAAATGTAACAGACATATAAAACATTTCTCCTGCGATGACATTTAACGTTGAAATAAACCTACAGGCTTTTTCTGTGTATTACGTATACAAAGAGAGAAAGAGCGAGGGAGAGAGAAAGAAAGGAAAAAAAAAAAATATATGATTTATAGCATAAATCAAGTCACGGTTTTCATTCATCACTTGATGGAAATTTATTAACTTTGTCAGTTCATAAGTAACGCTCAATAAATACACTTTGAAGACTTTTTAGAGATTTAAAGAAATATACGATTCTTAATACTCTCTTGAATATGACAAAGTAATTTCTTATTATAGGTACAACGAACATTTATAGATAAATCTGAGGATAGATGAAAACTGTTGCTTTTTCGTACACAACACTCAACTTGTACTTGATATGAAATGCTTTTGTTAGCAGGCGAGGCATGCATTTTTTTATCCGCCTTGATTTCAGTTTGGTTGCGGTTTCGTAATACGTCTTCGTTTCAGTTTCATCACACGTCGTAGCTTGCCACCGCTAACAGATTTTGATAGGCATTCATTTCTAGAGTTGATAAGCATTACCGCCTCCACTCCCTTAAAACTAAGCACATTCTTTAAGTGAACAATCGGGGTTCGCAGTCCCTTGTTAATCCATTCAAATCATTTTCTTTATCTCTCTCATTTTCCACTTTGCTTAGGTTTTTTGAACATAGAATAATATCTTTCCACGAAAGTTCGTATAATGCCGCTGTAGTATGGCATACCGCACTGATCATGGATTCTGGTAGTAAAGTAAAGATGTCTTTAGCAGATTGTTGGTTGTAGAGGAGGGATCAGGGAGTCTTATTGTTACAGTGATAGTCCGTAAATGAAAGTTAGAGTTAAGCTATTAATAGCAAAAGCGGATCAAGGTTAAATTGATAACCAAAGAATGAGAGTTAGGCTCAAACTGATAATAAGGGAAATGAATGGAGAGTTGAATTGATAACTAGAGTATGTAATTTACAGTTAAACTAATAATAAACAAAGTGGGCGTAGGATTAAGTTGGCACCAAGGTTTGCGTATAAATTGATAATAACAGAAGCGGATCAAGGTTAACTTGATAACCAAAAAATGAGGGTTAGGCCCAAACTGACAATAAGGAAAGCGGGCGTAGGAGTAAGTTGGCAACAAAAGAATGACGGTTACGTATAATAAGAGAAGCGAATTAGGATTAAATTGATAACCAGAGAATGGAAGTTACGGTTTAACTGGGAATAAAGCAAGTGGGCTAAGGATTAAATTGGTAACCAGCGGATGGATGTTAAGGTTATCGTGATGATAGGAAAAGTGGGCTTAGAGTTAAATGAATAACAAGAGAAAGGACTTTTGGATTACAGTGACAAGCAGAGAATAACGTTTAAGGTTAAATTGATAATAGGAGAAGTTAGCTTAGAGTTAAATTGACAATCTGATAATGACGATGAGGGTTAAGTTGATAAAAAGAGAAGTGGGTTAAGAATTAGCTTGATAAAAATAGAAAGGGGCTTAAGTTTAAATTGATAACAAAAGGAGAGAACTTACGGTTTAATTGACAACCAGTGAGCGAAGATTAGGTTAGGCTTAAATTGATAATAATAGAAAAAGAATTATAACTAAGCTGATGATCAAAGAATGGAATTTTCTGTTAATTTGATGATAGTAAAAAGTGGCCTAAGGTTCAATTAAGAACCAGATAATAAAAGTTAGAAGAAAATTGAGAAACCGAAAAGAGAACTAAAGGTTAAACTTATAATAAATAAAAATAAAAACTTTGAAGTTAACGAAGGCTTTACAGAAAGAAGTAGTTGTCTACTTGTTAGTCCTAATAGGTGCTAAATCCAAAGCCGGACAGCTTAACACAATCACCTTGACATCGATTAGATAAAATAATTAAAGTAAGAACGCTTTTGAATACCTTGTCATCTCGTGGAGAGGACAAAAAGCAGCCCATTTATCGTGCGATATAACACTACAAACTTAAGCTTCCCTATCGCTATTGTCTGATCCACTTTCTGATTTCAGAAAATTTCAAGTCGCTTTGCTTCTATGTAAATCTTTGTTGTCAAACCGTTATGCATTTTTTAATATTTAAAGATTAGTTTTCGGAACATTTAACCCTATGGACATCTGAAAAGTGCCCGTGGAATATGTTTTATCAGAAAATATTTAAGTTTATTAAAGCGGCCGCACTAACCTTTTAGCCTTAGTTTTGAAGCTGTTGGTATAAGGATATATTAAGTTTGTGCGGATGTATGCAATATCCATAGGACGTGAGAGAGACTCATATTTGATTAAACCGATCGACTTAGAATCACTTTATGAAACGATCTAAGTTTGTCTGTCGGCCTTCGCAGCTTGTTTCCTTGTGTTCAACTTATAGGTCACAATTTTGAAGAAATTTTGATGAAATTCGGTAAACCGACATGTTGTGGCTCAAGCGTGAACGCTATTTAACATGGTTCGATCTGGATCACTTTTTTGATTACTTCCCATGTAGTGCTTCATTTTGGAAAGTCTGTATACGAATGACTGCATTACGCGAGGTGGTGTAGGGTGTTTAATGGGCGACCGTAACGCACTATAGGGTTTTTATTTGTTTAGTCCTAGAATTTATTTCCTTGTTCTCAACAATAATAATGAGTTCTTGTCTTAGTTGAGACGACTACCTATGTTATCATTAGCGTGATTGAAGCTTCGGCTTAAATAGTCTCTAGTTTGCTTTATGATTTGTTTATTATTATTATTAAGAAATTAATACAACTTTGCAAATATATACGAGCCAAGAATATCTTGTAATGATACATGCCAGTGTTTTTTTTTTTTTTTTGCAAATCTCTTTCCATGTTTTTTTTTTGTTGCTTTACATCTTTTATGGTTTTCTTGTTGATGTTATTTTTATGACAAGTGTCATAAGATAAGTTAATAGATGAAATTGCTTTGATAATGTAAACAAAAATGTGTGTTTCGTTCTCCTTATTTTACTTATTTTCCATTTCAACAACAAACAAAAATATTTTATATAACTAATGGCTTTTAATGGTAAAGCATACAAATCGTACTGATTACCTTTAGGTGATAGAGAAAGCAAAAGAAAGCAATTCAGAAAACTAATTTATTTTGATAGATTTCTTTTTGCAGCATATTTAGAAGAAAATAAATTGAAAAACCAGTTTAAGCAAAAAAACCAAAAACAAAAAAAAAAAAAAAAGAGCAAAAATCAAATATAGCTTTAGATAACTTATCTGTTCAAGCAGAGATATTAATTCGAGATCCATTTAAGAGGAAAACATTTTGTCCCTGTTTTTTTTTTTCTTTTTGGATTTGAAACAAATGAGAGAAAAAATCGATCTATTAGTGGTCTTGTGTTCAATCGAGCTTTCAATGACATGACACTTTAAAATGACGTACAGTGCAGTCGACCCCTTTATCCTAGGTGTGCGTGTTGAACGGATTCGTATAACAAGGCGCAAAAATTGCGGGTAAAAGAACGAGGCAGAAAATATTTATTGATAACTTTTTATACATTTCTCTCTCTCTCGCTGTCTCCTTGGGGTCACGAGGGACGACTGATGAATACGATTTTAGTCTGGCTCTCTCTTCTTCTGGGACAGATTGCGATAGACCTCCTCCCCCCAGTTCGAGCATAATATTCATGCACTTTGTATTGAGTGGTTTCATATTCCTGCACTTTTATCCGTAATGTCTATCCCGTATGGAGTTTCAGCTTATATGGGGCCTGTTATAAAATCTAAACAGAGGCTTTTATTGTTTCTTCTTTCTAGTTACTTTTTCCTTTCCGTGGGCTCTGATGTCAGTAGCCGTCGAAACCATCTTCTCGTTTCGGCCTGAGGGCAGGAACGGCCCATTTGGAGAGTTTCTGGGTGGCTGCGGTTAGCTTAAATTACGCGAACAGCTTTCGCTTGAAGTGGGGTTGCATTGGAACCGGGTGTATGACGCAAAAAAGGACTAGTAGGTGGCAGGTATGTCTGTGTACGATATGCTCTGGAAGGGGAGAGGGGCGGAGTACTACTGGCGGCAACGAGTCGTCGTTATACCGGACCTAATTACCCTCGGGGCCCTTAGTGTGCGATTTCACATTCCCTGTGCCATCGGTCACCGTGGGGTTAAGCGTGCAAGCATGGCAACGAGTCATCGTTACGCCGGAACTAATTACCCTCAGAGCCCTGAGTGTGTGATTTCACATTCCCTGTGACCGTAGGGTTAAACCTTCACGATAGACGTAGAGACACCTCTCTTAAGAACATTAGTTATTTAATGGTCGTAAAAATTCTCCTCATAAGCCTCTACTAAGGTCAGTCTAACTAATCATTTACTTATTTCTATAAATTAAGTAACTCGAACAATACGGTTATATATAACACGGATCGATCTGTTGTGGACATATATAGTTTTACTCGTAACCGGCATGTTTTACAAGCTAATTAAAGGGAATCGAGAGTTTTGGTCGAGAACTTGTGGTGTCGTCATAAGCGGCGGATGAATTTACCAAACCATAATCGTGACATGCTCAAGTACATCAAACCAAAGAAAACAAATATGCAAAGTAAACCTTAAGTCGTGCGATATCATCGTGCAGTAAGATGAGGGTGTTAGGTTGATGATTATTGCATTTTAATTATAAATAATAAAGTCATTAAAAAAAGTAAAGAAAAAACACAATGAAAAAAAAGACCAGTTTTTTTATTGAACATAAAATTTTACGTGTTTTTTATTTACGAATTTAAATTAAAATAATTCTTATTTGCTTTTCTAGTCTTAGCGGATTATTTTTCTCTTTTTATTTATTTTTTTCTTTTTACCGTATGCGGGAACGGTGTGATAGTGGGTAAACCATTTTTTATGGGTCTAATTGTGGTTAAACCATACGAGTAATCGTATTTACTGAAACGATGTTTAGCAACATGTTGCTCTTCGTTCAATATGTTGACATTTGGTTTAAATGTTGTTCTACTCACTGGCTCGTTGGCAACATGACGTTGCGTTGTAATTGAAAATTCTTGCTTTTCCGGCTTATTTTTATATTGCTTGGTAATAGGATTTACTACTACTACGACTGCTGGTCTTGTATGTTGCAAGTTTTGTGATTGTTGTTTTTGGCTTTCATTTAAATGCTTGGATAATGCGGTATGGTTATGTGTCGGCTTTTTTGTTGCTTTAGATAAATCAGACTCTGTTACAGTTGCAATCCGAATTGTTTCGCTGGCAATCAACGGTGGCAATAAAACTTCCAACGAAGGTGTAGCAATTCTGTCGTGAATTATTTTAGGCTTAGAAGCTAAGCCTTGTGTTTCCTTAAAACGATTTTTTTTATTATTTTCTATACCGTTAGCATCATCTTCTAGGTGAGGTGGTAATAAAGCCTCTAAGGCGGGCAATGGAATTGATGATTTTGGTTTCAAGATTGTTGATATGGTAACGGGCTTAGCTGTCGTCGTCATCTTTAATCTTGTTGTTCTTGTTGTTGTGGTAGTAATGTTAGCAGCAATTTGCTTATATGCTTGTCCTACTAAAGGAGTCGATGGTGATAGGGATGGTGACGGTAATGGTAACTTTGGCGGCAATAAGGCTTCAATTCCTATTTTGGGTATTTTTTCAGTAGAAAATATTGTTGCCTTTGTTGTTGCTGTTCTTATTGTTGTTGCAGTTGCTATTTCCGGTACAGGTGGCGGCAATAACTTATTATATGGTTGTGTTAAACTTTTTTGTATTGTTCTCCCATTTATTAGCGTCACAAGACAATTGACAATCAACACAGCTGTGAAAAATAACTGAAAGGGACAAAGTTGAAAGAATTTTCACTACGTTTTCTTTGCGAACGAGTATAGTGATTAAAAAAGAACAATAATTTTTTTTTTTACTTTTCGTTTCTTTTGGAAACAGTTTTCTGTTGTTCATCGCAACGAAATGAAAGCGTTTTTAATTAATTTTCAAGTAGTATTTTCTTCCAAAATTTATTTATTTTTATTTTTAATTTTTTATTTTTTTTTTTGGTGATTTTTTGAAACGTGTAACGTACAACTCACTTTAAAAATGTAAACCATTTTTTTGTTTTTTTTGTAATTTGTGTTATTTTTTTTATGATAAATGTGTTTTAAATAATAAAATTAAAACGAGACTAGTTAACTATTAATGCGCTATTAATCGCGTCAGCAGTTAAAATAGACTAGAAATTTTTAATAACTTGTTACTTGATTTTATAAGAAAATCTTAAGTAATTTGTACTCTTTTTTAATAATATATCCTCGAATTACTGGTTTAACAATTGATTTGCTCTCGCGACTCTAAAGTCTTTATACCGCAATATTCACTATTGTTAAGAGCTTAGCAAGTAATAGATTTATGTTTGTTTCTTTTTTCTGTTTTGCGCTAAGAACGATTTTGAAAACATCAAGATTTCATTTATGGAAGATGTTCGTTCTGTTTATTTATAAGTTAGAATAGCAAACATATTTTAAACAAGTAAAACGAATATATTCGGTTTTAAGCATTTATTCCAATGCTTTCGTCTTTAAAACTTCATTTTTCGAAGAGACATTAAGCTGAGTGTTTTAATATCTAAATATCAATGTTTTCTTTCGATTTAGTAACAAATGCAAACATATATAAACTAAAGTATATTTGAGAAATAAATGTTAAAATAAGTCGACTTAGGTCACTTTTCAATTGATGAGCGCCTTTCAGTAAATTTTGCTACAGTGTTGGTTTAGATTGAAAGGTGCAAACTGTTGTAATACGAACACTTTTAAAAATTTTGTTTTTAAAAGAAGTCGACTTAGGTTCCTTTCCAATTGAAGGTATCTTTTCATTAGATTATGCTAAATGTTTAAGTTACATTAAGTCTGATGAATCATCTTCGTATGATTATGTTAAAAATTTCACTTTTAAAATAAGTCGACTTAGGTTTCTTTCCAATTGAAGGTATCTTTTCATTAAACTATGCCAAATCTTTAAATTATATTAAGTCTGATATGTATATGTTGAAAATTTCATTTTTAAAATAAATCGATTTAAATCACTTTCCCACTTATAAGGCCACTTTTCACTAAACATTGCTAAAGTTTTTAGTTGCATTGGACGGTACCCATAGTGAGAATACTTTGAAAACTTCATTTTTAAAAAAAGTCGACTTACATCATTTTCGAATTCAAAGGTTCTCCTTATTAACTATGCTAAATATTTCAGTCTAACCAACTCGGATAAGTATTTATGCTAATTTAATTGTGGATGACCGTTACCATAGTATGAATATTTTTAACTAAATCGTTTTTTGCATTTTAATTTTAGTCAAACAATTTTTTTTTGTTTTTTTCAAAATTTTAGATCGACAGCCGCTGTCATGGCCTGAGTACTTTGCAATTATCGTTTTTCAGCATTTTTTCACTATTTAGAGACACATCATAATTTTTTTTTTTGAATTAATGAAACATGTGAGCCGACCCTAGAAGAAAACAATATTCCCAAACGATGCGAAATGCAGAAAGACGGGCAAAGAATAATTGCTAAACCTGTTCGCACCGTTACGCTGTTTATGATTACACTGTTTATGATTACACTGTTTATAGCTCATAAGGTTTTTGATGCATTTATTTGACAGTTAAAAAGCTCATGAACAAATCAGTATATTTCCGTTCATTAGAGTAGAGCAAGATAGTAAAAATGGAAGTCATATGTAGACATGCGTACCATTTTAACTTTTATATATAATTTATATGATTTTAGAAATTTTTCATTATAGGATTAAAGGAAATGCATCTCAAAGACTATGTGTGTCATGTAAAACTACTAAGTAGTCGCATAGCGGTTTTGTATTCCTTATTGAACTCATATACCGGGGTTCTCTTTTAGATAATTTGTTTCACCGTAGTACTCGAGATCAAAGAAATGAATATTAAAGTCCAAAAGACCCTCTGGGGTATCTTATATAATTTTATTTATCGGCCCATGAATTAAGTAAAATTATGCTTTCAAAATTGTTTGGGTCGTCTCGAATGAATTCATCTGATTTTCTTTCCGGACTAAATGTAAAACTCAGCTAACCCAGCCACAGCCACAATTTGCAAAATCTTTTCAATTATTGGATTTATGTGTCTTTGATAAACTTATATTACCGACCATGTCTATGTAAGGCCACGTGATTTAACGAGCAGTTAGTTGTATTTCTGATTGTGAAGATTATTCTTACATAGCTAGCCATGCCAGCTATTAAAATTATTTTTGCTCAAGGCGAATAAATACCTTTAACCAATACATTGCCGTTCTCAACGGCCTTGAGAAATATTTTCACAATTTTTTAATTCATGTTTACTTGAGATCTTCCTAAGTTCGCTATCTTTTAATAGCATATTTGCAAGCAGTTTACGTTCATTCTCGCATTGAATTTTCAACATGTCCTAGTAATTGTATGTCAGAAGTTTTGGGAATGATGATTACTTTGCATATGAGAAGTTTTGATGATCCTGGTAAATATATGTACTGAGTTTTTGAACAAAACTTTCATGAACGTGAATGTAAAGCCCAGCCTTTTGCTGCCCTACATGTGCTTGTGAGTTAGCCTAATTTTCAAATCTTACCAGTGTTCAGCAACTAAGACCACATACGGCAGCATTAAATATCAGTTTTGTTCTTCAAACCTTGTGATTTTTGAATATTGCAGAAAAATATCGTGAACCGATGGACGGCCTGATAGATGAACAGAGTAACTAACGAATGGAAAAGATATGCTCTGCTATGAATGAAGCGAATAATCAACGGATGGATTAATTGAAGGATGGATAGGTGGACGGACGACCTTATGAATGGATAGATTTGCTGACGGACACACAGGCTCTACTATGGACGTATAGAATAATTGACGGACGGACTAATTGAAGCACGAATTGATGGACGGACGACTTTACGAACGGATAGATTTACTGGCGTACAGACAGGCTCTGCTATGGATGGACTAAGTACAGAACGGATTGATGGACGGACAACCTTACGGCGGATAGATTCACTGGCGGACAGACAGTCTCTGCTACGGATGGACGGTATGGATTAATGGACGGACGACCTCACAAACGGAGAGATTAACTAGCGGACGGATGCTGGGTTAGCCGGTCGCCTGGCGGACGGATGATCAAACCAACGGGCAATGCCGAAGATCGATTGTTACAATCTTTACGACTATATAAACTCTACGGGATCACTTGTATGAATTCCCAGGTCCCATTACTTTTAACCTACGATAAGGAGCAAAGTAGTAAAGAACATGTAGGTAGTAAAAGCGTCGCTACGAACTACATTTTACTTGTCTTGACTTTTAAATCTTAATTAATAACTTTTTTCGTTTTTTAGAAACCGGTTTTTGTTCCCTTAATTATATCAATTCCAAGTTTTTGTCTTTGATTTGCTGGCTGACGTTAAATGTTTTTGCAAAAGGAAAAAAGACAAATTAACGAAACAGTCAGAGACAAAACTGTTGCAATTATGAAATTTTCACACGATTTATTTCAATTTTAAATGCAGTGATTATTGCGCGCCAAACTCAAGGAATACTTTTTTGTATAAATATAAAAATTTCTCCAGCTTAACCCGGTTATATAATATATAATATAATATATAATATATAATATAATATAATATATGAAGGAAAGAAGAAGATGATTTGGATGGACAATCTGCTGGGAGCAACGGTAATTGATTTCTGAAAGAAGATAAGACAGTGAAGCTAAGATAGTTAAGGCATCGTTAGCCGAAGAAATGAAAATGATTTTGTTTTCTGGTAAGAGTTACGGAGACGAGTTCATTTTGAACAGATCTGAAAAATCATAAATCGCCGAGAACGCAGTTCGCTCGCGTTTCTGGTAAGAGTTACGGAGACGAGTTCATTTTGAACAGATCTGAAAAATCATAAATCGCCGAAAACGCAGTTCGCCCTTTATGCTTATTACAAAAGAACGTAGGTACTTTCAATGGGCGTATCCGCAAGCGATCGCTTGGGAATCGAAAAACTGAATATAAACGAAATAGAATTTTGCTTTACATGTCTTTTAATTATCATTATGTAATATTTTTCTTATTTCCAACTTTTTTTGTTGTTGTTGTTGTTTAGTAATTTTTTATTAAAACACTTCGCAGCTGATGATCATTAATCAGAGTCATTTATAATTGGTTGACTTAGACGGAGACATACATGCACTGAAAATAACATACTTATGCTCAGTTAATTACGTATAATTTATGTTAATTCATAAACGTCAGTAATTAGTTGAACGCGAATAAAAGTTTTTTCGTTTTTTCGTTAAGCTGAAAATTTATTATAATATGTTTTGTTTTGTTTTGTTTTTAAAACTAAACTCATTATAAAGCATTTATTACCGGTTATTTTGCAATTTCTCTGCAGAACGAATTTTTGTTTCTCTCTCTTGGCTATTAGTTTATATATATATATAATTTCTCAGCAGTTTATTATTATTAAAGATTTCGCTCTTTGTTTATTGCAAAGACTTAATTCATAAAACAAACACTATAGTGGGTCACAGTCCAACACGCTACAATTTTTCACATAGCGAGTTTTCAAAAAGAAAAGCTTATATGGCAAGTGATCGAAAAAGTGATCCGATCCAAAGTATTTTCAATAGCTTCTCTTCTTAGGCCAAGACATGTCGGCGTTCCAAACTTCACCAAAATATCTCGACAAGCGCTTAGACTAAATATAAGAAAATTAAACCGGACAGACGGACAGACAAGCTTTAGAAAATAAATTCTGAATCGATTGGTATTATAAAAGGCAGCTCTATCTTAAGTCCTTGTAGGTCCGCACAAACTTAATATACGCTTGTAGAACTTGCTTGGGTGTGTGGGGTATACGAAGAAAATGCTTTTCTTGGCAAAAATTCGTATTAGTTGTTCTTTTATTGAAAGTTCCGTTTCATAAATTAATAGAAGAAAACATATTTCACTTAATTATTTACGTTTATGTCATGTTTTTATGAATGAAAATATAATTAAAAATCCGTTACACTTTTGATTTGCCATTTCATACATAAAATATGTGTTATTTATGAAGGTTGAGAGAATGTATGCGTTTAAGTGCCTTGACTGCGTATGTAAAAAAAAAAACGAAAAATGCGAAACTTGTTCTTCAGACTATCGCTTTCGTTTGCTTCTGACAGTAAAAAAATTTATTGAATATTTTTGTTTTTATGTTTAACACAAAATGGGTTTGGTGAAAAGCTGCTTTTATAGTACACTTAAAGTAACGGAAAAATCTAGGGGTAAAGTTACACTACTGTAGTCACAGTCATGCAAGGCGGACCACTGGACATCCTATAACACTTCGCTTAATTCATTCATTTACCTAATATTACGCCTTATATACCTTATGCATTATGTTTGTGTAAATGTATAATTTTTATGAAAGGCCCCGTATTACCAGAATACTTAAAATGAGAATCAATGTGGCACAAGTTTACCAAACTTCGTTTTACTTGTCAACGATTTTATTATTTTCCGGCAAATCACAAATTAGGTTATGCCGTAGAAAGACTTACTTTCTTGAGAGTTTCGTTATGTGATGCAGTCTTAAAATACACCTATTGGATCCTTATTCCCTATGGTTCATTCATTAAGGATATATTTTTATCATAATACATTAAACATTTCACTTTTTTGGCATATAAAGGTTTATGTTTGATTAGAACTCTTACACAGGTTGGGATTCAATAAATAGATCTACAGAGTCCAAGTTTAGCAAATTTAGCTTTTATGTCAAATTAGTACCATGAACGAATTTTCATCAAGAAATATCGAAAATTAAGTGGTTTTACCATATAAAAATTCAATTTCCCTAGGAGTGATTATATGGCATGGGGTTCAAAAAATGTCCCAACCGATCCGAAGTTTTCACACCAGTTTAGAATGCCGGAATACTATCGCTAAACAATTTCTTTTGCGAAATTATGAAAATTACAATATTGTTTCGACTTTTCGGAATAAGGCGTTACAGGGAAAGTCGTCGAATAAGTGGCCCAATCCGAACTATTCTCAATACCGTTCATTCTTGAGTTGGAAATACAACTGTCATACACATATCAAACTGTTATAGGTTAAACACAACAAACCAAGACGGATAGATGGACAGACGGACAGACAAACTTAGAACTTAGAATCACTTCTTGAATCGATTAGTATAATAAAAGATTAGTATGTAGCGATAAAAGAGTGATCTCAAGTCTTTCGGGCATTGTGCAGATCCGCAAAAACTTAGTATATTCTTGTACCCCAAGTTATATAAGATATGATAATATCCCAGATAATTATTAAACTTATTCTAAAGTATTTAAAAAAGAAATTATTTTCGAAATATGTTAAAGAATCGTAACTTCGAAGACATTCTCACGCTCTGTGACAGCCATTGTATAGTAGAAGGTTCAAAGCATCTTTCGCACCCAAAAAAAAAAAAAAAATTGATTTTCTAAAGAATTTAGAGTTAAAAGAATCTGAATAGTTTTACGATACATTTTTATTCACAAAAGTATTCCGCTCTTCGAGTTTTTAATCCTTTGAGGTACAAAAAACAAAAGAAAGAAAAAAATTCCGGTTAAATACCCGCAGTCCGAAGTGCTTATCAAAGCACGAGAATTTCACTTTGCTCACGCCGTCACCTCGTAAATGAAGGCCGAACAGTTAAATGTCTCATAAAGAAATTCTCCCTTTATAACGTTCCATTACTCGTTGTTCGAAACCCCACTCATAAGTTCTCCAAACTGATTTAAATAATTTAGTAACATGGTGTTTATTCGATTCTGCGAAATTTAATCAAAAGAAACATTAGATGTTGTCATCTTCAAGACGAAATTCATTCCTAACGGAATATATTGTCGATGCACACTAGCTGGAGAATGTGGACTCGCTTGTTGAACTAGATGTTCTGTTCGTTCATAAACTTGGATTCAATTTACATATTGAACAATGTTTCAGTAAAGCTGGATCAATACCAAGATCGATTAAGCGCTGATCGATAGAATTCGATGGCTCATAAATAACGAAAAGACTATATGTGAGCTAAGTGCGAGCTAACAGGAATAGGTTGTTATCGTTGCCATGGTAATTGAATTGAATCTTAACAGATGCAGTTTCGGGTTTTTGCGCTAAGAAATTTAGTTTGGCTTCTAATTGCTGGTTACTTTACTCTCACTCGAAGAACATAGTGTCTTATCTCCCTGACTCGCACTAGCTCGCTGGTATTGCTATATCACTTTTACAGGCATTGTTTCAAGAAGGCAGTTCAACGCCAGGTATGCAACAAAAAGAAAAATCGGTGATTTTATATTTGTTCTGATTAAAGCTTATCCGTTACATGGATGACAAGGGGCATCCGCTTACTGTATCCCACGTTAAATTTTATACAATTCATTGACAAGAAAGTGCAGTGAACAGGACCCCGTTGCACCCTTTGCGACCGATCTGATATCGATTGTGCCCAAAAGGCTCCAGATGATATGTGTCTTTTAATTCCACATACCATTTCATCTAAATCGTCGAAAGGGAAGTCCGGTGTGGTGTGCCCTTTATGAACGAGTTGACATTAATTGTTGAGCATCCTTTAGCTCCACATTTTAGTTTCGCTGAACTTGTCCAAAAGGAACTTGATTAAAAAGGAAGCCCTTTGAGGAGGACGTTCGTTGAACACGGAGATCGATGAGGTACGCCCTTTACGATCCATTTCATGGTAAGCCCAACAAAAGAGTTTCAAGTACTGGTGCATAGATGATAGGCGTCTTTTAATTACATTCCATATAATATCTCATTTAACTCGTCGAAAGGGAAGTCCGGTGTGCTGAGTCCTTTATGATCGATCTGATATGAATTCAGCCGAAAGTGCCAGTGTGTAGTTGATATGCGTCTTGAAACTCTGTTTCACCTTTCAGTTTATTTAACTCATTCCAAAGGAAATTTGCTTAAAAAAAAAGCTCTGTGAAAAGAACGTTCGTTAAACAGGAACGTCGCTGAGGTGCGCCCTTTACCAGCTATTTAATATTAATTTTACTGAAAATGTTTCCAGGACTAGTGCGTAGATGATGTGCATCTATTAACTACATTTTATGTAACTGATTGAAAAGTAACTCCTGTGTGATGTATCCTTTATGCTGGTACTAATGCTACCAAAAGTGTTCCAAGTTCGAAGGCGTGTGTAGACAACGAGAATAATTTAACTATATTTTCCATTTCATTTTATGTTAATTTTCAAAAATTTTGATATCCTTAAAAGTCATAATACCCAAAACGTTAGATAATTATCAGTTCACTATTCGCCCTAATGTTCTCCTCGTCGTCGACTAGTTCCTATTGGTATTAAGCGTAATGAAGCAAACTGACCGAGCTCTGGAATATTCATGTATTCAATACAAATACATTTGCATATAATACCTGTAGGTGACATAAAAATTGGCATAAAATTTAATTTTCCTTAGATTCCTAAGCTTCGCAATCGTTCCCTCTCCTATTTGCCAGCTGGCATATATAGAACAATTTTTCCACCTAACTTTCGATACATTGTTACACTCTTTTTTTTTGATATTTTATCAAATGTGTGTGTGTGTGTGTGTATGCGTATGCAAGCAAATAAATTTGCCAACACCAGGGGGAGTTTAGAGAGGAAAGGAAAAAAGAAAAAAAAAAAATAGGAAAAAATCATATAAACATGTTAGCATATCCTTAGAGCATATCACGGAATCTATGGGTGGCTATAAGCAGAGAGCAGGACATAGAGACAAATAGCCTGAAAGTCAATTGGCTGGAGAAGCCAGAGCCAAGCAACGAGTTAATATGGCAGAGAGAAAAAGAGCGTGTTGTTGACAGGATTTTACTACAAAACACATAGCTACGTTCATATAAAGAGACATATGCATAATATAAGGGCGAATGCTGGCAATATAAAGCACACGCTTACACATATACCTATACATTTATATATAAATATACATATATATAAAGCGGTTGTAGCTGTTTATCTATAGAATCTCTTTAGCTATCTGTCTGTCTATCTTGGAATATATGGGCATATGGATAGACACTATATATATATATATACATGCACGCATATCTATATATATACATCAAATAATGTAAGCAAATAGTAAAAGCTTATACACACACATACGAACACAAGGATTTTGTTTGAGTTTAATTTTATTTTGTGCTACGCATAAATTTCACATTCAGTCTAAAATGCTTGCAGAAATTTACATAAATCGTTAAAAATAAAGTTTATTTAGGGATTATTTAAAAAAAAAAAAAAAAATTATGAGGTTGTGAAAGAAATGAGAAAGTTTTTCCTTCTGATTCCTTGTTATTCAATTTGTCGTCAATTTCCCATACTTTCTAGGAGGTCAAGTTTTATGAGCAGCTTTCCCGTTGACACAAATAATTTGATTAATTTCTTGCCCCTCTCTACTATAAGCAAAGGCCATTTCCCTTTTTTTGAATGAATGAACCTAAGCAAATTTACTGTAATTTACTGTATGCGAAGAGTGAGTGGGATACAGCAATTAACAATTTCTACCTTTGACTTATGATTAACTTGTTGTTGTTCTGTATTTGATACGAAAGGGTGGGTACCTTGGCCCTTTCACCAGCAAAACTATGCAAAGATCGTTTGCCATGTGGAGCGGGAAAAAGAAAAGTTATGATAGCACTTATAAATGTGACCTTTGAACGGATTAACTGTTTGTCATTCTAGACTATAAAAAAGAAAATGATTTCCGTCTTTCATAGGGGAAACTATGCGAAAACCGACTCGCGTACTATTCCAAAACTCATTGCGTGTGGTTGGGAAAGGAAAAAATTATTTTAATAATTAAAAATTTAAATCGATTGACTTTTTGATCATCTCCACCTTTGCGCAGACACCTATGCAGAAGTAGAATCCCTAAATTCTCTGCGCTCGGAGAGAGGGGAGGAAAGTTATGCTAGTAATTATTCATTTCATTTTGAAGCGATTTATCCTATCCTATGAACACACAATTCTATTCCACTCTTTGGGGCGTAAAATCAAAGAGAAAAGCAACTGTTGCTCAGCGGCATGAATCAGAAAAATGTCACTGAATTTTTCCTATTTACTAATAGGGACTTGTCGTACATGAAACGTAGCTCACGCTTTTGTTTTCGTTAGAACTCGCTGTATGTCTTCAGCAAGCGGATTTCATATCCAAGGTTATTATGCATTCCGTCTTAATACCTAAGTGGCAAAGATTCCCGCAATCTCCAAGCCAGCAAAGAAAGAAGCAAACTATTTTGATTGCTATAAAGAAGGTAGTGATTGTAGACAATTGGTTTCTATAGATTCCTGGGTTTCATATACTAGGCCGTCTTTCAGATTATTGATCGCTTGACATACCGCGCTCGATCTTTCTTTAACAAGGCATAGGTTCGGCCACAGGTTTTGAGTAGTTTGGCTAAAAGGGGTTTAGTGAAGATATAAGTGGCAGGGAAGCATCCGAAACCCACCTATGTTCAACGGGGATGCATCGGTAGATAAGTGCTTTTCTAAAGACTGTGCTTTTACAAGGTAAAAATGGCAAAACGTGAACGACCTAACGCTCTAGCGCATAGTGGAAGGCACAAGCCAAGTTGGTGTTCGGGTGTTTCAAATCTCTCTTAGAGCGTTACGTCATACTTTGTGGTAACCGTGTACATCGTCATTCACACTTATGTTCTTAATACTTTAAGCCTAAATTCTTAATTGTCTTGGCAACTGCCAAAACGGCTTTTGCTGACTCAAATCTCTCTTCGAGCCTGAGATCATACTGCGTGGGAGCTGCATACATAGTTATTTACATTTATGTTCTTACTGCTTGACGCTTGAGTACGTTGCAAACTGTTGACTTTGGATTCCGTTGTTGCTCCTAAACGATGCTCTTCGCTGTAATTTCATAGTTAAAGCTTTACGCATAAGTTCGCTTCGGAATACTTTAAGCATATTGTTTACCTTCAATTGATAATTCTTTACTTGAGCTATTCACTTTGAACTTTGCTTTCACTTCTAATCAAGATTCTTCTCTATCGTACCAAAATGTAAAACCAAAGCTCATGAAATCTTGGCAAAATATGCATTTTTATTAGTTGCCAATTACGAAGGCCTTTCTATTTATCGTTCGTGATTAGGACGGCTTTCAGATATCGAGGTTGGAAAAACACGATCAAAGAAGAATCGTCGTGCGTTTATAAAGTATATACCAATCCAGTATCACTTCCGTTGTAGAATGATCTCTTATACAGTAAATGTTTGCTATCAATAGTCGGAGGAGATAATGTTATAGAACACTTTCCTCAAGGATTTTTTAAGTGGAAAGTTCGCCCAACTTGCTAGCTTGACTCGTACCTTTGCCTGAACAGACAGGTAAAAACAAAACCAAAGTGAACCCTTTCATGGCATTATTTAATCACTTCTTTGTTCAATGAAAAGTAGGAAAAAACGCCGTTTGGCTAACTATTCCGACGCACACGCATGCTTGACTTTCCTGACACCCTAACATCTGGAAGCCTACACGCATTCAAATTGTATTGTAATAATAGAAAAGATACACATACAAAATAGTTAGCGGTGTATAGGGTCGAAGCGATACAATCTGTTCAAAATGAAAAGTCAAAAGCAAACTTTAATTTCATTTAAAATACCGCTCGACTATATGTATATATATATATATATATACATCATAGAATCAACTTATTTGACATGCACGCCATATATGAAATACATTTATGTCTGCGACCATATCTCTGATGATGATTGTAATTTCGTTGATACGCAGGCAACAGTCATATTTTTATCTATATGTAAAATGTATATGTATGTAATGGAGGAATGAAGGCAGAGTAACGGGTAACGAAAGGCCGCATAATATATTGTATATGCATTTCTTCTTAATTAAAAACATTTTCGAATTGATTTTTGTTTATCTATAAAAAAGTTTAAATTTCAATTTCTCTCTCTCGCGCTCTCTCTCTCTCTCTCTCTCCGTCTGTATGTCTATAACATATACATACATACATATATATATATATATATATAGGATTTTAAAGATATGTGTGAAATTTTTCACTTATTTTGTATATAATTATGTTAATCTCTTGCCTGCGTTGGTGGACATCAACATTAACCCTCTAGTTATCGTGACAGTTTTTCGAAAAATTTATGTATTACATTTTAATTTATTATTTTTATTTGTCTCGCAATATCCAATAAAGCATGATTTATATAACGATTCACTTTAATGAGAGATTAAAGCAGAAAAAAAAATAATCCAAGAGGACGAAGTATATTATGGTAGTGGACTAGTATCGCCTGCAAATGCCAACACCCCAACACAAATAGAATTTGTTGGTGAAATTCCCTTCTTATTGGCGCGATTAGTGAAGAAGAAGGAGAACACCAACAGAGGAGAAACACCAATGACCTTGAAAAAGCGCAAAGTGGCCCAAGGCAATCTTTGAGAAGTTAGGAAAACCTGCCAAAATTCGTGGAAAATTTGTGTGCGATCAACTTTTTTTTTTAAGTAAAGACATTTCTCTTAGAGCGTTTTGTAGGGTTAGAGAAGTTACTTGGCTGGCAGATAATACCTTTACATTGTCTATATATCATATCGTACATTCTATACCTACTAACTTCGGAGGTAGGCAGTTATGACATGCTTCGTAAGAACATATTACTAAGGGATCAATTTCGGATACAGACAAGCCAAATGTAGTCGTTTTATGTTTAAGTTATTAAGTTAAGTTGTATATCGTACATCCAAAGCTATTTTTGTGCGATTTTTTTGTGCGACTTTTTTTGCGCGGTATATGAAAATTTCAATCAAGTTGGAACATAATTCAACAATTCACAACAATAATGATTCAGGATGAAACCGTAAGGGATGATGATATTATAAATTACGTAACAGATGTTACCGATGGGCAAGAAGAACCCGATTATTTGACAGCAGGCAAAATCTATGCAGAACTTCAACTTTGCCATAAATTAGAATGTCATCTTTTTGCTATGAATGCCAATTCTGAAAGAACTTCGAAATTCCAAAATGAGCGTCAAACTTGTATATCTGGCTTCAGGGACATATGGTAGCAAGCGTCTAGTGCAGCAGTATTCCTCGCAAAAATTGATCAACGATTAAAAGGTAACTGAAAAAAGCTAACTCTCAACGAGTGCGAGGTAGTATCTTCAAGCGACGAAAGCGATTTTGAACCAGTTTACCACAAGAAAGTTCGCGTATTGTCGGAACACGGTTATGAGTTTTGAAAAGTTTTGTATGTGTAAAATAAGTATATACGTAAACAGAATATTCCAAGTAGTTGCTATAGTCGTGTCTTGATTCCGTTTTAAAAAGCAATTCGTAGCTATTTCGTAAGGTTTTGAGTTATCTCCTACGTAAGACTTTTTTTATGCGGTCAATAGGAATCGCATAAAAAAATACTTTTTATTTGTGTTGGGAAAATTGTTTTTTTATAGCTACTCGTAAAGTTTTCTGCGATGGTTTTTTATGCGTTTTCTTTTGTACGGTCCATATCCACCGTATAAAAACAGGTTTGAATGTATTGCACTACATTTGTTCTTGTTCCACAATCCACTCCCACGTTCAGGTCAAAAGGAAAGATCGTGAAAAAAATTTCTTTGAAATTCTCAAAGGCATTGATTGCAATCGAAACAGAGTAAAATTTTGCAAATCAAATTTTTTTTAAAATTATTTCAATTGCTTCTCATTATTTTCTCTTATAGAGTTAAGAACCAATAATAAAATACTTTTTTCACAGCACACGCAATTATACTGTGTTTATATTCTCATATAAGGAAACATCACTTTTTGTATATTCTTCTCGTTTTTCTTTCTCTCTCCAGCATCGTTTCAATCATCAAAGGAAATTCTTTCTTAACGAAGCAATAATGGCAAGAGCGTAAAAAGGAATTGCTTGCTTACTTGCATGCCTGACTTGACCATATATATTTGTATATATATATATATAGGCATATAAACGAATACTTTCAAGAGTGCGTGCAGAAAATTAAGACAACATTTCGTAAATTAATTGAAATTTTTCCTTGAAGTATGTAATAATGATCTTCTAATAAATAGCTTGAAGAAGTTTTGTGTTATAATTTTTCTTGACTTTTATATCCAACACAGCAGGTGCATTAGAATTGTGCAACTGTCGGATAAGGTATACAACTATGCATCGGAATTTTCGCCATCTCTCTATGTTCCTACTTCGCTCGAATAGCAGAAGTAGTTTCGATATCTCATGCACGCGAAATGACGATTGTCGCCGTTGACAGCTTGGTATTGCAAATTTTCCTTTTTCTTCGCCGGTACTCAGCTAGAATGTAGCTGAAATGTTTTCTATACTCAGTTAATGATATGTGATATGTTTTCGTACACCGCCTGTGGTGAGTACAAGAAATTCGTGGTAGATAATGGAGGAATTTTCTGTTTTTAACCTATTTAAAAAGCCATGTTCGAACCTAAGACCTAACTAGGTAAAGAAGTTTTCATTCAAAAGTACGCAAATTTATTGAAATCATTTACGGCCCGAATGAAATGCCGAGGAATTTATTCGTATATAGTTTTCTTTTTATAAAACTCTTAGGACATTTACATTTCTAGTAGGAAAAATCAGATCAAAAAGGAAGAGATAGCAGGGTACAGTTAACCACAAGATACCCTACGAGAATTCTTCCTTCATTTTCGTAGAAAAATATCAAAAGTTAAATTTTTCTACTTCGCAAATGCTTACTGCTTGTAATAGTTGGGGGGTCAGAAGCGTACACCTTAATAAACCAAATTTTTTACCGCCCATTTACATATCAAGTGATTATTCTGGAACGAATTCCATTGCAAATTAGATCTCGCCAACATTTAGAGGTTTTTTTTCGAACGTTTATAGGCAAGCGGCTTAAAGCAATGGTTCGTTTTATTATATTTCTTCAATATGTCTAAATACTATTTTTCATTTATTTTCAACGGCTGCCGTTCTTGGGTTTCGAGCCTATGATTTTACACAAACTACATGGGTAGGTATCTACTGGGTAGATGAAAACAATTTTTTTTTTTTCAAATATGATTAAAAATTCAGAGATATCCTTTATACATTTAACACGGGGATGGTTAGAAAGGAATCAGGGAAAAGAAAAAGAGAGGAAATGGCCTTTAACCTAGCGGATGCATATGCAATCAATAAATCTTGTTTCTATTCCGATTTAAATTAATTAAAGCAAATGAAAGCATTATAGTGGGAGACGGCGCACCATTAGATACCTTACACTACTTCGCCTAATGCAGTTATTCATATAGCGACTTTTTATAATAGGGCGTTATGTGGAAAAAATCGGATCCAATCCGAATAATTTTCAATAGCATTTGTGCTGGGGATAAAACACATCGGAGTTTTAAACTTCATCGAAATATCTCCAAACTTGCAACGTTTAGGTTGGGCACAAGAAGGCAAGACGGACGGCAGACGGACAGGCAAGCTTAGATCGATTTAGAATCACTTTATAATAAAAAAAGTGTCTATCTCCAGTCCTTCTAGTTGCTGTAAGCATCGGCACAAACTTAGTATAATCTTGTACCATAAGGGGCGTACGGTATAAAATTCAACCTCAATCTATTCAGATAATAAAAGATAGCTTTCTGCAAAATCCTACTGGATGAAAGTTGCAAAAGTCCAGCCAAATTTAATGTACCCTCAACACAAGCGATGTAGGTTGGCCCCTCATATGAGATTTTGTTAAGCGAGAGTTCATCGTTGCGTTCTTCTCCGTTAAATGGTTTAAAATCTTCATAATTTATCTTTCTTCAAGGATTATTTAGCGAATTTAAGGAATAGGGCTGCTTGAAGCCATGTCTTTCCTTACGTACTGAAGAGAATGATAATACATACACAAACATGAAATACGCCAAAGTCAATATTTACCTAACTACGTCATAACTCAAGCGGAAAATATTGACACTCCCACAGATTAACGTAAACAATCTACGAAAACCAAATGCTCTTTCAGGCAATTAATGAAATCTTATACATGTGTTGGTGCACTTGTACATAAATAGATTTTTAAAGCTGTCTCAGCACTTACAACTCATTGCCTTTTCCCACCTCATACTTATTTAAAACTTCTCATGTAACGAATTTAAATATAATTGAAATTTTCTCTGCATTACATTAACAAGAGAGGTCATGATTGTACACGCACACGAATTCAAACTAGCCTAAGATGGTATTCGTTGCTTTTATTTCAATCGGCTACTTTTCACTTAAAATGGAAAACTCCTTGAAAGCATTATCAAAGAACGAGTTTTGTTTTACAAACTTTGCAGTCTAAGTAAAGCGATGTACTGTTTTCGTACCATGCATTCACTGAGAAATGAGGGATACAAGGATGTATCCCGTTTAGAGCTTAACTCTAAGTCTCTCCACGTCTTCCTACCAAGAAGACTAACAATTAAATCTTTTTCTGGAGGGCTTAGTATTCATTAGAAATCTTATATGAAGTACGGTCTAAGAAATAGACCAATGTAGTCCAAATTGGGTCCACTTCATCATAAACCGTTAACAATTAAGCCTTTCTGTAAGGGTAACATTTCCTAAGAATCCTTATATGCGGTTGTAACCAAAAGGTAGATCTACCTGGTCCAAGATCGGTAAGGTTGATTTACATATCAATTTACCGATTGTCACCATGAAATATTAAAAATTAGATTTTTTTTGCTATGCAAAGCTCAATTTTCATGGAAATAATTATAGGAGAAGGGGTTGAAAAAATTTTTTCAACCGAACCAAATTTCTCATATCAGCTTAGGAATGTTATTCGAAATGCTATTACTCGGCGTCTTTTGTCGAGAAATTTTCAGAACGCAATTTCTGCGACTCTCAAAACAGGTCGTTATGTGAAGAGCGACCGAAAAAGTGAACCGATCCGAACCATTTATAATAGCGCTCATCCTTGGACCGAAGCATGTCAATGCATTAAATTTTATCAAAACAGATGAAAAATTTCTGTACGTTGAACAAAAAATGGACAGAAATCAGGCGTACAGACAGACACACAGAGAAATTTACGTTCGGAAAATGGTCCTGAATCGATCGGTATAATAAAAGGTGAGTCGATCTTAAGTCCTACTGGTAAGTCTACACAAAACTAATACACCCTGTACCACAAGGGTGTAATAAAATTCTTTGCAAAGCAAAGCAAGATTTTTGTCTAATATATATAAGAAGCACGGGGTAATGAAAGCGAAATTTTATGTTGCTTATGTTATTATCATGGTCAAGCTAATGTCAGCAAAAGAATTATTTTCGGAGCAGCGTAAAAAGATGCCTCTCTTTACGTGTATAATATTACAGAAGAAATATAAAGAACGGCAACAACAACAGCAAGATTATGTGCCCTGTTCACTCTAATGTTAACCCCAAAAGCAGCGAAAGGAAAGAACTTAAGTGAAGGTTACTTGCTTCAGGCATACCCATGATTTCTAAGAAAACGCGTGCACATATAGAGAGGCAGAAATAACGGACGTAAATAATACACGTCTTGCATACACATTCACATGCAATAGTTGAGAATACTACATTACCGAACATTCATAATAAAATCGATTTGCGGCAATGACTTTTTCCCATTTGAAAAAAAAAATCGCTTTTTGCGATCACTTGCAAATACTTTCATCATGTAATTGAGATTCGATTTCTAAAACGCAGCTCCTTTTCTTTGCTTAACTAAACATTTCAAACAATCTTTCATATAAAATTTTTAAAAAAGATAAGAATTTTCATAATAAAGACTTTTTTTTGACGTTTTTGTCACAAGTACATAAAGCAAAATTATTTTATGCCATTAATGTTTTAGTTGACAATACTTTTCAGGGTTTCAGATAACTGTGAATACATTTATTAGGTAGCGATAGTTAGCGAGATTTATTGATATAATCAGTTCAAAAAAAGCAAGCAGGTCGTGTCGTTTGCACAGTTCAGAATTATAAGTAGAAAGTGTTTAAAGATTTACATTTTTTTTAATCAAATAAATTTAAGTCCCTTTCAAAAAATGTCAGATGGTGAGTTATCAACGTAAAGGTTTACTGTATATATAAAAATCATTTTGACTTTTAACAGAGCTTAAAGTTTTCAACAAATTGCAACAATTCATTCCACTTTACGGCAACAAGTCTTTTAGCATTAGCGTCAAGACTTGTTCTGAAATATGTTTAACTTTGGCTAAAACCCCTAACGCAAACGACGAGATGTACGATATTACAATTCGCGGCGGATCAGACGGAAATGTATTGGTAAAAAAACGCGGAACAAATTGCGACGATGGAAGCGAAATATGTGAAGTTGATATTTTAGAATTTTGCCACTTAACTATTAGTTTTGAAGACAAAATACTCAAAGTTGGTTATAAAGGATTGAACAGTCCATTTTTATCACATAGCGTTTCTCAATCGTTTTATTTAAATTTTGTGGGTATCGGTTGCGACGAGACCGGCACTTGGGTATTAGATCCTCTTTATACTAAAAAACCGATTGGTAAGAATTATTACTCTTACATCTACTTATATATAAACAAAATTAAGCATGAGTGTTCTTCAGAATTTTGGACAACCAAAGAAAGGTCCTATCTGTTCTTCCGTTTAAGCAGATCTAAGAAATTTTTTTTTCAAGTGCGTTGCTCACAAGATGTCCAGTTAGCACTCACTGAAGCGGCCGATACAATTGATCCCATCTATGAAATTATCATCGGTGGATGGGGTAACACGAAGTCAGTGATACGGAAAAATCGCTTGAAAACTGTTGCTTGCGTGCTTACGCCTAATATTTTGAGTGAGGAAAAATTCTTAGAGTTTTCGATATCTTTCGAAAATAATATAATAGAAGTGTGTACTCGTTCGTGTATTGGGCAGCGTCATTTTCTTATGAGTTACAAAGCAAGGCAACTGCCTAATTTCCTGTTCTTGGGCGTGCGCACCGGTCCGAAAACAACCGGCTACTGGAAAATCTCTGGTAAATAAAATTTACTTTCAAAAGGTATAAATAAATTTTAATCATGAAATATTATCCAGGTGCTTGCGAAATGCGGCTCAGCGGCAACTATACAGCTTGCGAAGAGATCTTTGAACAAATAAAAAAAATCACTACCAGTAACGAGTAAAAAAACAACAAATCGACATTCGCACTACTATGGTTTCTTCTATTAATAAGTAAAATGCACAACAACAACAACAATTCAATAACAAAAATTCTTTTTAATTTACTCTTGAAAAGATAAGGCGTCGTCTCTCTCGGCAGGGGCAATTTTTTTAAACTCCCTCTGAAGTAAATTTGAATATTTCATGGAGCACAGTAAACTTGGATTACGTTCTATTTTTTGGATGCTACCGCATATAAAAATTTTTAGGAAACATAAATCTTTATATATCATATAAAGTCACTTCAAAGCCCTTGCCCGACTGTAATGCTCTTACTTGTTTTCTTATTGATGGCATTTATACATTAGTTGCCCTCACTGCAAATGATCGGTGTTCTGTTAGGGTCTTAGGTGAAAATAAACAAAAATTTATTAGGTAGCTAAAAACCAATTGCCGTTCATGTTTCCTTAACGCTAATCAGTCATACATTATGCACCCTGTAGAAGTACGTATGCTTTGCGTAATGCTTTACTGTGGGTTCGTCATCATAGCAAATGTGTAATCGGTAACTTTTTGGCTTACCTAATATCTATATCCCGTAATTATTGACTGAAAATTCACTTAAATCTCCCAGCAATTATGAAAAGATCTTTTAGTGTTACGGGATAAACTCGTACGCCTCATAAATGAAAGATGAATATATACGACAAATATACAACTTTGTTGAAGAAAAAACAAAAGCAAACACATTTATTAGGTGTCGGTAGTTAGCGAGAATAATTCATACAATCAGTTCAAAAACATCAAGCAGTCGTGTCGTTCACGCGGTGCACAATTATAAGACGAAGTGGTTAAAAATATACAATTTTTTTAATTATTGCGGATACTTAAGTCGCTTTCAAAAAATGTCAGTGATGTTCTCAGTTTACGTAATACAGTAGGGACGTCATTTGATTGATATGGGCAACCTGCTAGCAAGAGCTTCCAATTTTTGCGCTAAATTTAAAGCCAATATTTAATTTTTGCAGCCAGGAGAATGTTTGTAATAGAAATTAGCCAGACGGACAGACGGACATGCTTAAATCGATTCAGAATTTGGTGCTGATCAAAAATACGTACACTTTGTGAGATCTCTAAGGCTTGTTTCTGCAATGTGTTGCAAACATTTTGACAAATGAATATACCCTTCATCCCTCGGTGGTGGGTATAAAAACTGCGTAATGTGTAAGAATAGACTTAAAGTGAATTATACAACTTGAAAATGAATTTGTACGAATTTCTTGAACAAATCCTTCTTAGAGTGAAGCCCTAAAGGGGATACATCCTTGTATCCCTCATTTCTCAGTGAATGCATGGTATGAGAACAGTACATCGCTTTACTTAGACTGAAAATTTTGTAAAATAAAACTCGTTCTTCGATAATGCTTTCAAGGAGTTTTCCATTTTAAGTGAAATGTAGCCGATTGAAATAAAAGCAACGAATACCAGCTTAGGCTAATTTGAGTGCGTGTGCGTTTATAATCCTAACCTCTCTTGTTAATGTAATGCAAATTTCAATTATATTTAAATTCCTTACAAGAAAAGTTTTAAATAAGTATGAGGTGGGAAAAGGCAATGAGTTGTAAGTGCTGAGAAAGCTTTAAAAATCTATTTATGTACAAGTGTACCAACACATGTACAAGATTTCATTAATTGCCTGAAAGAGCATTTGGTTTTCGTAGATTGTTTACGTTAATCTGTAGGAGTGTTAATATTTTACGCTTGAGTTATGACGTAGTTAGGTAAATATTGACTATCGCGTATTTCATGTTTGTGTGTATATTTGTCTTTTCGGCAGTACATAAGGGAAGATATCGCTGCAAGCAGTCCCAATAGTCAGATTCGCAAAATAATCCATGAATCGAGCTAAGTTATGCAGATTCGGAATCCCCTGACGAAAAAGAAAATACCGATGAAAATTCGCTTAATAAATAGCGTGTACGGCCACCCTATACCATATATTGTGGGTATATTAAATTAGGCGGGACTTTTACAATATCCATCCAGTACAACCGCGGAGGAACCCACCCATCTTTCGTTATAAGGTGAATGTAAGTTGTTGTAGGCTTGTCTGTCTGCCTGTCCGTCTCGCATTCTGTGCGGGTGTATACCGTATCGAGCACTATTTTCTTATTATAAAGTGAATCTAAATCCATCTTGTATTCTTGCCCCGCAACCTACAGATCGCAATTTTTGAGTGTGTGTGCGTGTGTGTTTTAGCCAAAGACCAAACGCTATTGAAAAGGAGTGGGATTGAATCACATTCGCCGCCCCTTGTCATGTAAAGCTTTGTTTTGAAGGGTCGTTATATGTATAACCATACGTTGGTGGAGGAGCCCGGGTCCCGGGGTCCACTGTAGGGTGTTTCCTTTTTTTTCATTTTTTAATATAGCTCTTGAGAACTCGCGTTTAGATATAGCATTTGGCCATAGCCGATATTTAATTTTTTTTTTTTACAAATTCTGCGCGAACGCGTTTTGATCGGAATGGAAATCGTTATCAATTTAGTCAGGCACACGTTTAATGCCTTTAAAACCCTTGAATACTTAGGGAGAGATTGAATTAGGGAGATATTTAATGGAAGTCCCGGAAATTTAGAGTTGTCTATGATAAGGAAATGGCCTTAAACATGTTGTCGTTGTCGCTTGCTGTTATTTGCTGAGTCAAATAAAATATTGATAAAAAATTAATGATAATGAAATATTTAAGTACATTGCTGCATAAATGCATTTAAGCTTAAAGGAGATAATCGTTTATAAAGCTTGCAACGAAATCTAAACGTAATCATAATCTAAAGCTTTAAATATTATTTAATAAAACAAATTAATCTCAAAATTAAATCCTAATCAATTTATTCATTTCATTGATTACTCATTAATTAGTTGAATTCACTAAGTGCTCTCGTTTACTTCACACATATTTTCACGCAGAAAATGTCTCTAAACGGAACGTTTTCTATTAAATGCTTAATGACTATTATCTTGGCGACGGGTATATATGAAATTCACAACACTTTACTGTGTTTTATTTGTACTCATAAGATGTAAGAAAAAAAAATGTAATTAAAGGTTTTATTGACTTGTGCCGTGCAAATCAAACTTACGTGAATGGAAAACCCTGCTATAGTAACAGTGAACCAAGTGTTTGCGTACCTTACAATCTATGCAAACGTAATCGAGCTGCTGTTTATTTTGTCGATGAAGAGTGTGAAACCGGTGCTGATAATATCACTCAGATCTGTTGCTTACAATCTCGGATAATAAAACCTATTCTTAAACCTGTAGAATCATTAGCCGAAAAAAGTACGTTGACCGCAAGTTTAATTTGGTAATAAAAAAAAAAAAAAATCCGTTTTACTATTTTGTTTATTTTTATACAGTGTGTGAACATTATCATTTGCCTATGTCGGAGATAGCTGGCGGTGTAAAGGTCGCTTTACGGGAATTTCCATTTATGGTTAGTAACAATAAGTATTTTACACTAAATTTACGGTAAATGTGTGAATGCCGGCAAAAACTTGGCAATATGTCATCTCATAGAGAGCATCGACCAAGAGGGGCGTTTCGCTTACCAAAAGTTTACCGCACTTTTGTTAATAATCTTGTTGTTGTTGTAAAATATTGAGGTTATGTTCGATTTTTTAATACAATTAAGCCAGTCATGGCCGACTAGGGGGGAGAGTATTGCAAAATCAGGCAAATTCTTTTCATTACACGTTTCCGCTTATGGCAATCTCTCCATACATTGCGCTCCTCCTTTTAGGAATATAGTAACGAGCCTTTACCTCTTTGAAAATGGAAGACGAGAAGAAGATCAAATTAGAAATTTTTTGCTTTAGTGTTTTAAATATAATTGAACCTAATCTGTACCTTGGAACGATATGAATATTTATGCGAAACATATGCACAAATTTTAGTTCTCACCTAATGACCGCAATAGTAGCCGAGTAGGTTAGAGTACGGTTTACTTTGGTTGAAGTATAGTGAGTGCGTATTCGATTAAGGTCTAACACTTACCGATTAGGCATACACATCCATTAAGATAAGGCCACTTCCCTAAATAATGCGCTTGCTTCACATTTTCTTCTTTCTGGCCGTCACGTTGTCACACGCTTAGAAGACGTCACCTGAGTGATTGGTCATTCAAAAAAAAAAAAAAAAAAAACATGTATGACGCTTCTAAATAGAACGGAACGTAGGCAAAATACTAGCACGTTCCAAGAGAATGCTGTCAGTCGAGCGCGCCCTACGTTTGGTAGTCGTACGA
Source organism: Glossina pallidipes (assembly GCA_000688715.1). Lineage (NCBI taxonomy): Eukaryota > Metazoa > Arthropoda > Insecta > Diptera > Glossinidae > Glossina > Glossina pallidipes. The sequence goes on from KK500034.1 coordinate 316,498, forward strand.
GTGAATAGCCCAATTATGTCTAGCAATGTAAACGAAAAAGTATTATTGTAAAAATGGTTCCCACTAACGGTACTATCCGTGTGTTCATATATATCAACCCACATAAAGAATATAGCCCAACTGAACGGACGTCAGGGCAGGATATTTAACAGACAGCCTTTTAGAGTAGGCGAGTTCGAGTTATTCAACGCTCGAATACTCGTAGGAAGGTATTCTGACTTTAATCAAAGCCGAAGTGTAACTTTAAGCTAAAGAACAATTGCTAAACAACGGGATAATTTTCCTCCTTTTAATTTATCAAAATAGATATCAAGAGAGGAAAGGGAAATTTCAATGTTCATCGTTTAATTTGTTATTATTAGGGATATAACTTCTAAGACTAAAAAGCCTTAAAGGTCTAGCAAATAAGGCTGTCGGCTTTAATAAAAACCCTACCGCACTTGAGATTTGGACCCACGATCATCAAGTTGTTAGCCGAGATCCCGCCTCAAGTCGCCCATAAGACAGGCAGATGGACGGACAGACAAACTTAGATCGAAGTAAAAAATGATTTTGAATTGATCGGTATAATAAAACATGGGCTTACGCTAGTCCTTCTGGGCAATGCATACATTCGCACAAATTCAATGTTTGTAATGACACCAAACGAACACTATTGCGCAGATTCACTTACTTGCTTGCTATGTCAGCTATAAGAATAAATAATGAAAACTTAAGTATGAAGTTGGGGCGGAAATTTAAGTGCTCTGTTGAAAAACAAAGTCATTATCTTCCGAGCAGCTCGTTACTTAAAAAGAAAAAAGTGATTTCCATGTGGAAGAGTTTTCTAAAAATTTTCTTCTTTTTTTTTTCTGCCTCTGATATGGTGCATGAAGTATGGTCTAGGCTGGAAGTTAAACGATGAAAATGATACCATCAAGTACAAGTGTGGTGGTAGCTTGGTTTCAGCCCGATATGTTTTAACGGCCGCTCATTGTTTGTCTGATGTAGAGTGAGTATCGCAACGAGAGACTATTAAACTGATCTTAACAAATTTAATAATTTAGTGGTTTACCTACATTTGTGCGTGTGGGTGGTGTGACTCTTGTCGATCCCAATATACGACATATAGCAATAGCTGACTATATCATACATCCCGATTATGAGTATCCATCATCGTATAATGATATAGCGTTAATCAAACTAAGAGCGCGACTAGAGTAAGCGATACATTAATAAAAAGCTTTACAATAACTTTTTTACTCTTCTTTTTATGATATTAGTCCTCGAGACGAAAAGGCTGCATGTTTATGGACTTCTAATGTTATAGCAGATCACAGTGACGTAATTGCTTTAGGCTATGGGCAAACAGTATTTGGTTTGTTTCGAATTAGCGAAAGTGACGATGCATAGGAATATGTTAGTCCTTAATATTTAAACATTTCAGCTGGTCCTCAGTCGGAAGATTTATTGAAAGCAACTCTTAAAATTTATCCTCAAAAGCAATGCGAATTAGATAACCCTCCGGATGAGCTTTCACGTAACCTTAATAAGGGGATAGTGAAAAATTTAATTTGTGCCATAGATCCTGAAAAGTTGCGGGACACCTGCATGGTACATGCATAATGCAACTTAATTGACTGTACACTTGTAGAAGCATTTTTCTTTCTCTTGCAGGGTGATTCTGGTGGACCCTTGATAAAAACTGTAGAAAAATACTATCTAAATGTACCTCACATTGTAGGTATCACTTCATTTGGTGTTGGTTGCGCATCGGGAATGCCTGGTATTTACACAAGAGTGTCCGAGTATATACCCTGGATAGAGAAGATCATCTGGCCGGATGTTTACTAAAGTGTTGCGATTGGCTTAAGGCAATAAACAGACAGTTTCACCGCTTTAAACTTGTGGTTTGTGTTGGAATATATGTGGAATGTTCTTAGCAGGACTATGGCTACAAACAAAGGGTTTCGGAAAACTATTGCTAGCAGCGAATGCTTTATTTTTTTTTTTTAATTTTTTATTTTACCGACTTATACATGAAATTCAACTTAAGAAAATTACAATCGAATTCAGTTCATTTTAAGAGAAAATCTTATACTAATTGTTTTAAAAATTACTATGTAATAAAAAGGAAGATGGAAAAAGAAGAATAATAAAAACAAAGTAAGTTAAAAATAAATTAAAAACTTAAAAATAATAATTCATGTATAAATAAATAAAAAGAGAAAAAAAAAAAGCAGAGAAGCACGCCCGCAACAAGAGCATATCCAGATTGCAAGTAAACCCCTAAACCATTCCAAACATCCATAGGCTTGACAACCGATACGTTAACAACACAATATAATTTTCGAAATAAAAAAATGAGATATTAAGAATGCAATGCTAGTTTAAGTACGACGTAGGTAAATCGCCCGTATTAAGCAAAATTGCTTTAATAGACTTTAAAGAGTCCGATAATGGGAAAAAGTGATAGACATCATTTAGGTTCCTGCAAACAACTCTGAGCGGGTTAACAAGCTCATAATTGTACTTACATTAGCGAAGCTTAATCAAGATAAAGTGCCTGGAGAAACGGTTAGGGACATTGAAGCTTAACTCACCAAGTAATGCGGGCGAATCAATGGTACCCTTTATTATGGTATGGGTCTAACCAAACGCATGTACATGCGTTTCGTAATGTAAGGATCATCAAGTTCTTTGGACCACCTCTTTATAAAACCAAGAACGGGCCTAGCTTTGCCTAACGACGTCCTCCATCTTGTGTTTTAGCAATTTTTTTTTTTGGATCCTACGAGACCGTTTTTAAAAGTAGGCAAATTATGATGATGGGGATCTTATAAAATCTATTTTCATTATTGCATCATACTCTTGGCTTTTCAAACCCATTTTTTGAAAAGGTATCGCAAACAGATATACTCGAATACTCCTTTTAATAAGAAATACGATTATCTGATGA
>KK500034.1:323581-343405 GCA_000688715.1 Glossina pallidipes
AACCTTAGGAAGGGTATAACAAAAAACTTTATCTGTGCCATAGATCCAGAGAATCTAAGAGATACTTGCCAAGTACTACAGACATAGATATTACTTTACATGAAATTAACTTATTTTCATTTATAGGGTGATTCTGGTGGACCCCTAGTTAAGGTAATCAATAAAAGACCATTTATTGTTGGTGTCACTGCATTTGGTGTTGGTTGTGCATCGGGAATGCCTGGTATTTACACAAAAGTTTCCGAGTACCTACCCTGGATAGAAAAGATTATCTGGCCGGATGTTTACTAAAGTGTTGTGATTGTCTTAAAGCAATAAACAGACAATTTCTCTTCTTTAAAGTTATGGAATGTGTTGGAATATGTATGGAATGTTCTTAGGAAGACTATGGCCACAAACAAAGGGTTTCGGCGAACTATTGCTAGCAGCGAAAGCTTTAGAATTTTTTTTTTTATATCCAACCGTTTTCGCTTTTTAAATCCATTTTTTGAAAAAGTGTCGCAAAAAGTATACTCGAGTACTCCTTTACAATAACAAATAAGATTATTGGGTGAAAAACAATTAAAAAATAAATTACTTTACTTCACCATGTTTCACTTCATTCGCGCAACAAATTACTGAGTACTAAGTCATTTCTTCGCGTGATCTCCGGAAATTAGTGCCAATGACACCATCGTATAGGGAGCATTTTAATGCGACTTAAGGTTGTTGTGTATTTTTTATTACCATGAATTAAATATTATAAATGTGTCATTGTCTACGTCCATCATCGAAGAATGGTTGGTATATTTAGTTCGTCAAAACGTTTGCAACTCCCGGAAGAAAGCTTCAGAGAACCTATAAAGTACATAAATTTTTGATCAGCGTTAAATTCTGAATAGATCCAACTATGCCCATCTGTCCGTCCGTCCATCTGTGCAATGGCTGTTGTAAATATTCTCTTTCCTGCAAAAATGAATCTGTCGGCTTTCACTTTTGAATAATCTCGCGCGTAGGTTGGCAAAGTGGGTCGAATCAAAGGAAAAACAAGACTGCTTTTTTTCTTTATTCACAAAATACCAGATGTACTCAAGAGAGTAATGAACGGACGGTACGTCATATTATTTGGTGTCGGCGGTTCGCCTGAAATGCCTGGTATGTATGGCCGAGTTAGCGAATGTATACAACGCGGACACAGAAGGCTATTTGGCCTGATTAGAAAGATCTTCAGGCAGAAGAAACGATCTCTTTAATTCGCTTCCACTTAGAACGCAAGTTTCGAAAACATTTGAAATTTAAATAAATTTAATTCAAAGTCTTCCATATTAAAAGAGTGGGAGAGAGACTGCTTTTACGTCACTCTGTACTAGAAAGTCTGAGTTTATCAGCACAACGTTTTGAGCAAAGCAAGCTTTGATTTTATTTATAAACAAATAACTATATAAATTTTTAATGCTAATCTATTTATTTCCCTTCGCTGATTAGTTATATTTTAGTTGAAAAGTTATTCTCGCGTGTAGTGGACAAACTTAAGAAATTTCGCAATGCACTTAAAACAAATATTTTCAATCAAATTATTATTGAGTATAATTTTGGCAAAAGGTATTTCAAATAAATTAAAAAAATTAAATAACTAATTTGTTTCTTTACTCTAACAAATAATTTGAGGCTTAATTGACTCATCTAATGCGGATGAAAACATTGAAACTGAACACGTTTGTAATATCAGCGGCGAGCCGAGGCTATGCGTTCCCCATACCTGGTGTAAAAGTAATAGAAATCTTATTCATTTTTACGATGATCAATGCGACAGGGACCCTGATGGAATCCGTCTGGTTTGCTGCTTACAATCGCATTTATTACCACCTAAGGTGGACAAGCAACCTAAGGTTACTGTAGATCTACCTAAAAAATATTTGGCCAGAGAAAGTATGTAAAAATGCTTATGTTCAATGATGTGATTAGTAAATTGCTACAATTATTAACAATTTAATACAGAGTGCGCAGACTATTATCGACCTATACACGGGTTATCGCATGGCGAAAAAGTCGAAAAGAGAGAATTTCCATTTATGGTTAGTAGAAATAAGTGAGAGTTCATTTCGGTTTTTCCAACAAGGGCTAAGTAAATTTGTGTGAACGTAAACGCAAAAGATATATGTTGATAAAAAGTGCATATGAAAACCTTGTCCATCTGTCTACTTATTAAAACCAAGGCTATGAAAGAAGAAAGAAACAAACAAAATAAGTGGCAGCACTGGGCAAGCTTTAGGTCTATGCGACCTTAAATATGTTTTCTTGAATTGATACTTGCAGCCCACTTTGTCGGCTTTGTTCCTTGAATAATTCAATTCGGAGTTGATACCTTGTCATAGGACGTTTTCATAGAAATGATTCACTTTCTCTTGACACAGTCAAGGTTGGGTTAAATGGGAACGTGGGTGGAATCTTTTAGTGTTTCTGTTTTTCGGAAGCAGCCATTGAAATTAAAACATTCTACACTTCCGCAGAAGTTATCCAAGTTTCTTGTACCAAAATCCCCATTCGGTCTAACTGTGTTATCAGGAATTGTTGTGACCGCGATAAACTAGAAATAAAGTTTTTTAGAAAAAGTGTTAAGTTCACGTCTTTCCATACCCCGCACGTTTCCCTATCAATAATGTACAGCAGAGTAAGCTATGAAACATATACAGTGGGTAAAGTCGACATGAACGGAATTGGTTGACTACGCGTCATTTTTAAGAGATAGGGATTTTTGCACCTTTTAGCATATTTTGAAGAGGAATACAGGTAATGCTCTAGCGTTGAAGACTAAATGTCTAGCATGGCAAAGCATATTAAGAAGGATGTATATTTCCAGGTAATCATTCTCTCACTTATGCCTCGGTGGCCTGGGTGTTAAGTCGGATTACGATATTTAATTAGACCTTTCGGTTGAAAAATGTAGTTGTTTGATGTGCAAGTCGAGGCGTTTGTAAACGAATCGCACTGGTTTAGCAATAGTTGAACGTCGTTTACACGGCATTACATATGCAATTTGTCTTCATACAATTATTGAAATATGTTCGCAAGTAACATGTCGTTGTTGCTTGTAACGACAAAAACGATTATAGTGAGATAACGCAGGGAACCTCTGTACCATGTCTGAGTATAACTACCTGTCCTTTCTTTATTGCCGAAATTTGCTTTGAATCAGAGAGGAACCTACAGTATGCTGTAAACATTACGATTCACTTTAGTTGCCACTTTAGTTGCTTTCAAGTTTTCCTCAAACAAATTTCTCATCCCGAAATTGTACCGACGCTAACTATTATCCTTGGGTGGTGTAGTACTTACAACGACAGCGCTAATGGATAGTTTGACAGATCTTCAGTGATATTTAGATTAATTACAGTTTTTTTTTTTTTTTTTTGATTAGACCAATCACTTAGGGGACGTCCCCTATTCGGGAAGAGATAGAAAGAAATAGTCTAATCCGTAACTGTTATGCCTTTACCTACCAAAGTATCCTCTATCGCACTAAGATTTGAACCCGCGAACACTCACTTGGCAGTCGCAAGTTGCTGATAACACCCAAGCTGTGCTAGTTATTGTGTATTTATCGCAGCTGTTCGTAAGTTTCACTAGTTAATATTGATCAATTTTCGAGTAGAGAGAAGCGGTCAGCCATCGTTAAAACGATTTAGTTGTGAGATATGAATCTATGCATATATGTATCTAAGATAAGTACTACATTAGGCATTGTCTAGTGTCCATGCTGTGCAATCCTACGTATTTTAAATTGAAAAAGTGCTTCATATAACTACCCTTTTCTAATGGATACGAAAAGGATTCATATATGGCCACTATAATGTACAGTTCTAACATTTTCGGTACAGTTCGCTTTAGGATGGAAAGCCAAAAACGACAACGAGACAATCGTATACAAATGCGGCGCTAGTTTCATCGCAGCCAGATATGTCCTTACGGCTGCTCATTGCTTTTACGATAACGAGTGAGTAGGGAAGCAGACCTACCAACAGTCACTATACGTAATTCGAATTAATTCCGTTGCTATTTTAACAATCTAGCGGTTTACCTTCTGTTGTGCGAGCGGGCGGTATAAGCCTTGCCGATCCTTATGTACGAAATATTGAAATCGCTGAGTGCATCGAACATCCTGATTATGAATATCCATCATCTTATAATGACATTGCATTAGTCAAACTGGCCGAGTATAGAGAGTAAGTGCATTGGCACGAATAGGAAAAAATTGAAATCTGGCAAAGTAACGAGTGTTTTATTTCTAGCCCGGCATCCATGTTGGAACCTGCAGCATGTCTACCTGACTATAATGGTCTACAAGCCCACGATAATGTAATTGTTTTAGGTTATGGACAAACCTCTTTCGGTTAGCTGAAATGAATAGTAAAACGAGAACCATGATTAATGATATTTGATTTTTTTAGCTGGTATTGCGTCCGAGGATTTGTTAAAAGCCACTCTGAAGGTTTATCCACAAAGTCAATGCGAACAAGATTATCCACCTGACGAGCTATCTCGTAACCTTAGGAACGGTATAACAAAAAACTTTATCTGTGCCATAGATCCAGAGAATCTAAGAGATACTTGCCAAGTACTATAGACGTAAGTATTAGTTTTGCATGAGATTAACTTATTTTCATTTATAGGGTGATTCTGGTGGACCCCTAGTTAAAGTACTCGTTGGAAGACCTTATATTTATGGTGTTACTTCGTTTGGCGTTGGCTGTGCATCGGGAATGCCTGGTATTTACACAAGTGTCGCCGAATACATGCCCTGGATAGAGAAGATTATCTGGCCGGATGTTTACTAAAGTGTTGTGATTGTCTTAAAGCAATAAACAGACAATTTCTCTTCTTTAAACTTATGGAATGTGTTGGAATATGTATGGAATGTTCTTAGGAAGACTATGGCCACAAATAAAGGGTTTCGACAAACTATTGCTAGCAGCAAAAGCTTTAGTATGCCCTAGATAGAGAAGATTATCTGGCTTAAAGCATTAAACGAAAAGTTTTACTGCTTTCAAGTTATGGAATGTAATATTTCTTATGAAGATTATAGCTGGAATGAGAAGACTACGTTATACTATTGAAAATTTATACAATTTTTTTTGTTATATGTACAGTGCCGTTTTTGTGACTAAGCAAATTATGGAACTCGAGTTGACTGCATTTTCCATAAGTAAAATTATTAAAAAATAATTCATCATGTTTTACTTCATGCATATATAGGATTAGTTATTGCTAACTCACTTTTTTCCATAATTTTTGGAAATGGGAGCCAATGACACCGTCTCATAGAGAACATTTATTTCAAAAAGATTTAAAATTTTTGTGTGTTAAATGATGACGAAATAATTTTCATAAATAATTTGTTTAAATTCATTTTTTATACACATCACCGAGGGATGGATGATATGTACAAGTCGTCAAAGCGTTTGCAACACGTAAAAGGAAGCTTAAGAGATTCCATAAAGTATACATTATTTCGATCAGCGTCAATTCTGAATCGAATCAAGCATGTCCGTCTGTTCGTCCGCCCATCTACGTAAGGTCTGTTGCACACATTCCCCTGGCCGCATAAGTGAATCTATCTAAGTGAATATATCTAGCTTTGAAATGAGAAGAAGCATAGAATATTCTTGTACCCAGCTTGGCATAAAAAAATGGGTCAAATCGGTAGAATGACATGTTTACACTGTCACGTAAACTGATTATACGTCTGTTTTCGAAAGAACAACATTTTTTTTTAATTCTTTTTTACAAAACGTATCTTTTATGGGCGATGCTATAGTCCCTGTACAAAAATCGAACAAATCAGGCCCGACCATCCAATATTGTAGGATATCAAAATTTGGTTTCTTTATTGAAGTAATTATAACGCCCGGAAGCAAGCTTAAGAAATCCCATAACCAGTGACATTGACCAGTGTGTTACATTGGGAATGCACCTAAGTACGTCCGTCGGCCGGTGCGACCAACACATGTCCATTAGATTTTGAGCTTTCTGAGGAATAGCCCCTGTTCTTTGATAAATGTAATGGTATCAAAACAATAGAAAAGCGACACGCCCTCATTATAATTTTTACAAACATGGCAAAGCGGATTGAATATAAGTCGCAATTGTATAAGACTTAACCGATTTACATAAGGCGAGAAAGGTAACATTGGATCTCAACCAAGTCCCTGTACTACGAATACTAAGAATTGTTTTTGTATACATTGTATTGTAATAAGTGGACCCATACCACACAGCCATATACGAAAGCAAGATCAACGAATTCATCACAGTACATCAGGTTTTACATAAATTTCGAAAATGATTGCCAATGAGACTTGATTTCGTTAATTAATTAAGCTCTTCTGCTCCGAAATATATTTTTGTATGTAATTACATTTTTTTTTTTCATTGAACAAAGTAAAGTGTTTCATATAAGGCCTGGGTAGCCGAGTATGTAAGAACAGGGACTACCAAGTCTGGGTTCACGCGTTTTCAATCTCAAATGCATTAGAGTTTGATTTGGCCGTAGCTTTTGCGAGGCATTAGTCGGTGAAGGCATTAATCGTGCACACATCCACTAAGCTGCGGCCACCATCTCCCTATTTCGTTCTTTTTACTATCTTCTTTCTGACTGTCACGAATAGGAGACTTCCCCATAACTTGCTCGTCATGTTTAAAAAAAAAAAGAAATCTTTTTTTAAGGCGTCAATTGCGAGTAAATTCCATGTCAGACGAACGAAAACTTACTCTTACTAGAGAATGGTTTTTCCATAACATAACCATAACGTCGCTCAGGTTAAGCAGATTATTTATTGGAAACATTGCTCTCATTACAAAGGCGTCGTTTATGTCCTTTGTCTGTGTTGCTTTGTTAGGGAAAAACCAAGTGTCATTGTCTCATGGAAAGCCTTAGTTGCTTGAATATCATCTATGATCAGAAGTCTTTTGTAACTGTAGCGTTTGTCATTACATTTGCTACAAAGTCTCGTCTAATTGCACTTTAAGTGAATTGAACTGTGATTAGTAAACAAAAATTTATTATCGCATAGTCAGGTTGTGGCTTAAAAAGCATTGAGCAATTGAGATGATGAGTAAATCGCGACCTATCTCTTATCGGGCTTACTTTATACAAACTTTTTAAATTAATTTAATAAATCAATTAATCTGAAATTTAAATGTTTATTACCGCAATTGATTTCATTGGTTATTTAATTTTTAATTTAACTAAAAAAATCGATTGTTTTTACAGCTGACAGTTGCATGTACTTCACGCATTATGTAAAATCGTTTAGGGCACTATTTACTTCTTCGACGGTAATTGTAAGATCGGCATTAATAGAAATGGAAATATTGTCTACTGTGGCGATTATTAGTTACTATTATATACGACAGCCACTGCAACTATAGCAGAGAACTCAAAAAAGTCTTCGTCATAAAAAAATCTATAAAACCGAGCACAAAAGCGAACAACAGGAAGCTTTATAGTCGGGGAAGACCCTCAAGCCCTAAATATGATATTACCTAATACAAGACTTCGTTAAAAATCATACCGTGGATCCGTACTTTCCAGTGAGCGTGCCCGAAAGGTGAACTAAATATAGTCAGGTAGTAAAAATCGGACTATGGGACGCCTACTTACATAATAGGCTTAACTGGACCAGAGCTATCTTCTATGTCACCAAAGTTACCCGTCGTAAAATATTAAAAATTCGACATTTTTGCCGTAGAAACGGTCTTGAGAACTTTTATAAGGTATGGGATCTAAAAAATAGACTTTGGTTGTCTCACTTTGGCACAGATAAGTTGCATGTTAAATTGCTATTATGGGCTAAGTCTCACAATAAAATTTTAAAACTTAGACCGCTTTATCATACAAAGGCTTACCTCTCGAAGACGTTCAAAACTTTGGACCATCCGATCAAAATTCTTTCCATCTATTAAGAATACTCAAGTATCACTATGCTGCGATTTTTTTGTATGAGACAAAAATTCGCAAAAGTCACAACAAATTTTGAATCGATTTAAGCATGTCCGCCCGTCCATCTGTGTAATGTGTGGTGTAATCATTCCTTCGATCGCAAAAATTATTTTACTCTTGACTTAAGATTTGGAAAAAACATTGGAAATTTCTGCACACTGGTTGAGTAAAAGTACAGTACCACCTAAACTGGGAAAATCCGTGTGTTTTTCCAAACAAGAAAAACAATTTTTTTTTTTGCTCATTGCTGATAAACACACTACAGTAGCTAAATGTACAAAAATTTTAATGTACACATTATGGGCGATGGTGTAGTACTTGCGCAAATATGAAAAAAATTAACCACGCCTATATAGCCCATTAAAATATGAGTTTTGTTTTCAATATCTTTAAAACAAGCAGAAGCAAGCTTCGAAAACGCCATAAAGTATGCACATCTTTGCCCACTTTCAAGTTCGGAATGCAGCTAAGCATGTCCCTCTACTCATTTGTCTATCTGTTCGTCTGCCTAACTCTGTGATATGTGTGGTAAACAATTTGCAAAAAATTTAGAAATGCTCTCAACCATGCAAAGACGTCCTCACAACATCCACACGCCCATACGGCAAAAACTGAAAACATCTTTCCTTTCCAAATGTTTTGCTCGTTATACATGAGTTAACATCAAAACACGGTATAAATTTCGACTTTTAATCTGAAAATAGAAAAAATCAGTCACACCCACCTAATATTATAGACTATGAGAATTGAATTTTTTTTAAATTTTTCTGTTATAACTGTGATGGGAATAAAAGATGCAGCCGAATATAAATTTCCCACTCGTTTAGGTTTACATTGTTCGACCATTGCTATCACTGCTTACTTCAAACGATTTGTAAATTTAATTAATTTTACCTTATTATGGAATGATGGACACTCCTAAGCACTATGCTCGATATCGACACTCTATAGCCCGGGAAAAGCAAGATTTGCTAGGACTGCTAGGGGAGTAAACCACGCAATTTTTTTTGATTGTAAGACAAACGTTGTAATTCAGAAAGTAGTTTAGGTTTAGGTTGAATAAGTAGAAGAGATAATCGATCGTTATACCCACTTATCACACAAAGAACGCGAAAGTGGCCGATATCGATCTGATATATACTGAGCTGGGTCAGTGATGGTCGACCCGGTGTTTATATAGAATTGTATGATTTTTCTGGATTTTACTCGAGAAGGTAGTCGTGGTCGTCCCATATATCCGGCGATACTACTGGATGGAATATCTACTTATAACCGATCGTTTATTTTCGCTGGTACTGCGCTGGAACTGATTATTGTTAAAATTTGTCCTAACGCACACAAGATTATCCTACGGTAATGGTTTAGATAATTCTTACACAAAATCTGAAATTAAAAATTTATTATACTTATTTTTTAATGGTTATTCAGACGTACAGGTAACAGAGTCAGAAAATTAAGGACATAAAAGATAAGAGATAAATAAAGTAACTCAAATAAGGAACAAAAGAGCACAAGATGTAAAAATGTATATACCTTGAAGTATATTTCTCTTGAATAAAATGTACTCGATCTAGCGGTACGAATGTTTTAATAGAAAAGCGGAAATTTGTATCAATATGCTGTACTCTATGGAAATGGGTTTGGATTTATAGGGAAAAAAAAACTTTTTAGGTAAAAGAGTAGGTAGGTATCTACTCGATCGATCAGCAACCGGCTAACGAAAAAAAGGGTAGATTTACCCGATCGATTGGCAACCGACTAACCAAAACAAGGGGCGATTTACTTGATGGATCGGCAACCGGCTAACCAAAAAAAGGATAGATTTACCCGATCGATTGGCAACCGACTAACCAAAAAAAGGGTAGATCTACCCGATAGATCGGCAACCGGCTAACCAAAAAAAGGATAGATTTACCCGATCGATTGGCAACCGACTAACCAAAAAAAGGGTAGATCTACCCGATCGGTCGGCAACTGAGTAACCAAAAAAAGGGTAGATCTACCCGATCGGTCGGCTAAGTGTTAAGAGGAGAAAGCTTTCCAACGAAATATTATAATGCCTTCGATTTAACATTTCATAGAAACTATACCTTTAAATAAATAAATTCACGCGGGAGAGAGTATCTGAAAAATCCCCATTTATCAGCAAAAGATTTCAGGAGGAATAAACCATTTCCCTAATAAAACGCATTTGTAAAGCTTTTTCATTTTGTTTACATACATATATAATTATATGAAATTGAATCGTAATCTATTTACATCCGTTCGCTGATTAATTGTATTTTAGTTGAAAAACTTTACTCGCGTTTAGTGCATACAGTTAATAAATTACGTAATGCATTTAAAACAAATATTTTCAATTAAATTTGTATTTAATATAATTTTGGTCAAAGGTATTTGAATTTAATCAAAAATAAATAAATAAATATACAAAAAACAATATAATAAATAATTTAAGGCTTAATTGAATCGTCTAATGCGGAGAAAAATAATGAAAACGTACAGGTTTGTAATAGCAGCGGCGAGCCAAGTCTATGTGTTCCCCATACGTTGTGTAAACCCAAAAAAAATATTATTCATTTCTACGATGATCGATGCGATAGAGACGCGAATGGAATTCTTCAGATTTGCTGTTTAATGTCGAATTTATTAATACGTGTTTTGAAGGAGGAACCTGCGACTACCGCAGTTACAACTAATGAAACTTTAGCCGAGCAAAGTATGTAAAATGTCAATATTTATTAATAAAATTATAATTCATTTATTCACAATTTAATGCAGTGTGTGAACGATATTATCTTTCTACCAGACCGATAACTCATGGCGCAAAAGTCTTAAAGAGAGAATTTCCATTTATGGTTAGTTGAAATGTGAAGGAATTCATTTTGGTTTTCGTAACAAACACTGAACAGTTAGTTATTTATATAACTGATAAATTTTTGCAAATAATAATCAAAACAAGTAAGAAAATTATTTTCGGTCGTGACAGAATCTTTTACGCATCCTTTATGACGGCTAGCATATATTCATGAATGAAAGTAAGCGTCATGGTTTTTTTTCAAAACAGGACTTCATATCAGAATAAGTAAAAAATTGCATTCGGTCGGGACAGAATTTTTTACACCCATCACCGTGATCCTGGAAGAAAAGAGAAGAACTACATACTCTATATATACTCCATAATATTGCGTATGCGCGGCATATTTTTTCTATTTCCAGAATAAAAGTGGAAAAGTATATGCGCTATGTATTGTACTTTGTGACGAACAAAAAAACAAGCGCCAAAAGTGGGTGGGGGTGGCGCGTGTGGGTATTCTAGGCATGTTTTTCACCGTTTTGTGTCATTTTTGTGAAAGGAAGAATATTTACCCCCGATAGCGCACAATTGGGCAGGCGGACGGATAGACAGACAAACAGGCGGGCGTGTTTAAGTGCATTTCAAATTTGAAACTGACCAAGAATTTATTTACTTTATGGGGATTTTTGAACTTCGCCTTTGCCCGTTGCGAAAAGGCTTTGAGTAAAAAAAATTAAATATTGATAAACTATAATATTGGGTAGGCGTGGTCAATTTTTTTATCGCCCATACAACATCTGTTCAAATTTTTGGACATTTGTTTGCTGTGGTTTACCAGCAATGATTAATATCCCAGAGGTGTTCTCTGTTTAAGCAGGACTGTAGGCATGACGTTCGAACTATTTGACTCATTTTCAATATCAAACTGCTTTGAAGCTTGCGGTCATGACATATATGTATTCTTGATATGTACATATATGTATATATTTAAAAAAATGTATCACATATATATATATATAAATATATATATGTGATATATATATATATATATATTTATATATACTATCCATCTCTGATGCGTATTTCTATGTATTTTAAATCGCGAAAAAATTTTATACACCTATCCATCGCTAATGGGGTATAAAAATTCGGAAATAGATTAATATAAACCTGGCCTAATAAATGATTCTAACATTCTCGGTAAAGTACGCTTTAGGATGGAAGGCCAAAAACGACAACGAAACAATCCTATACAAATGCGGCGCGAGTCTTATCTCAGCCAGATATGTCCTTACGGCTGCTCATTGTTTTTACGATAACGAGTGAGTAGGGAAGCAGACCTATGGACAATCACTGTACGCAATCCAAATTAATTACGTTACGCCATTTTCATAATTTAGCGGTTTACCTTCTGTTGTGCGAGCGGGCGGTATAAGTCTCGCCGATGGCGATGTGCAAAATATTGAAATTACTGAGTGCATCGAACATCCTGATTATGAATATCCATCATCCTATAATGACATAGCATTAGTGAAACTGGCCGAGTATAGAATGTAAGTGCATTTGCATGAATAGAAAAAAAAAAAAAAGAAACAAACTGAGACAGCAATGACTGTTGTATTTCTAGTCCCACTTCTAAATTTGAAGGAGCAGCATGTCTTTGGACACCTAATCGTATAGATGATTACGATAATGTAATTGTCTTAGGCTATGGACAAACCTCTTTCGGTTAGTTGAAATGAATAGTAAAAACGGAACCATAGTTAATGATTTTTGATTTTTTTAGCTGGTATTGCGTCAGAAGATTTGTTAAAAGCCACTCTGACGGTTTATCCACAAAATCAATGCGAACAAGATTACCCACCTGACAAGCTATCTCTTAACCTTAGGAACGGTATAACAAAAAACTTTATCTGTGCTGTAGATCCAGAGAATCTAAGAGACACTTGCCAAGTACTGTAGCCATAGGTATTAGTTAACGTGAGATTAACTTGTATTCGTTTACAGGGTGATTCTGGTGGACCCCTTGTTGCATTCATCAAAAGAATACCATTTATTGTTGGTGTCACATCATTTGGTGTTGGCTGTGCATCAGGAATGCCTGGCGTCTACACAAGAGTATCTGAATATAGCTCTTGGATCGAAAAAATCATTTGGCCCGATATTTTTTAAAATGTTAAACTAATTATGTATCAAATATAAATCTGACTTATTAGAAAAATATTGCAAACGTGTTAGTGAGTCGTACTTGTATAAAAAAATGGTGTATAATAAAGGGACATGTAAAAGTGATTCAC
Source organism: Glossina pallidipes (assembly GCA_000688715.1). NCBI lineage: Eukaryota > Metazoa > Arthropoda > Insecta > Diptera > Glossinidae > Glossina > Glossina pallidipes. The sequence goes on from KK500034.1 coordinate 336,654, forward strand.
TCATTTCCCGTTGAAATGATTCACTAAAGGAATTGTAATTCTTTACATCATGACAAGACCGCTTGGTTGTGGCTATACTCGCTCTTTGCATTTCCCATTTAAAGAGGACAAGTTATCGATAAGACGCTCCCCGAACCTAGTTACCACTTCAATGAATCAAAGTTTTCAACAGTTGTACCGCTTTACAGAGGGGACGATCGCTTCCAATATATTCCCCCAACTTGTTTGTGGCGAATGCGTTGCATTTGCATAACAATTTTGAAAACGAATTTGATGTAAATTTTCAATTAACGGAGAACTGATCGTCTTCGCCGCTAAGCCATAGAAATGTATAAGTGGACAAACTGGTCTTATTCACTTGTCCGTTAAAATAGTGACGATGCCTTAGCCTTGTAAATATTATAATTTTTTAGCCTTAGCCGATGACACTGAAAACGTGAGAGACAGAGAGAGAGATATTATGGGAGATTGCTCTTGCGAATATATAGCATTGACTTTGTGTATATATGCACATAATTTTATGATTGATTCACTGATTAAGCACATTTTAGTTGATAAACTGTTCGCGTAGTTAGCGGACAAACCTCATAAATCGCGCAATGCATTTAAAAGAAATATTTTCGATTACATTTTTATTTACAATAATTTTGACAAAAGGTATTTAAAAATTAAATTAAATTAAATTAATTGTCTCTTCCTTAACTAAAATGCTAAATAATTTAAGATTTAATTGAATCGTCTGACTCGGACGAACTCGGTGGCGCTCTACATGATTGTGATATCAGCGGTGAACCAAGAATATGTGTTCCCCACGCTTGGTGTAAACAGGATGGAAATGTTGCTTTTGATGAGAAATGTACAACTGCTCCTAATGGAATCGCTCCGTTTTGCTGTTTAATGTCAAATTTATTAGTACGTGTTGTGGACGCGGATTCGAAAACTATTGCAGACACAACTGAAGACACTTTGGCCTACCATAGTATGTAGATTGCCGATGCTTGATGATGTGATTAGTAAATTTCTACATTTCTTTTTGCAATTTAACGCAGTGTGCAATGAATATTATCGACCGGTAAATGCGACAGCTTATGGCGACGGAGGCTTAATAAGAGAATTTCCATTTTTGGTTAGTATTAATAAACAGGAAAACATTTTGATTTTCGTGTGAAAGGCTTTCGAACAAAAAAGCATGTAACTCAAGCATGAGTTCAAGTCAAAAATGATGGTATGCATCCGAAATCCTATTGCGAGAACTATATATATACTTTTAAGGTGAAATAATTCTCCCGCCTTTGTTGTGGGTGGCCTTGCTACGCTTAGCAACATTACGATAGTTCCTCAAGCTGGTACACAGAAGTACACAGCTTTTTGATGTACAGATCACTACGACGCTTTAAACGAACGGGATTGATTCAGCATAGTCGAACATCGCTTATAAAGAGTGAGTCCACCAATGCAATTGAACATCGCTTATATCGTATATCAAGTTGTTGAAGATAGATTGTTGGGTGAAGTGAACTTAGTCAGAAATATAAGTAAGAAAAGTTTGTTATACTTAGGCGGGAGCTGCGACATCCAATACAACACTAACAATATATAGGTCAATGAGTGCCTCTCGATAATCGGAATGCAGTTGCATTTTAGTGCAGTATATCGTTGTGTAGGCAGGTTATATAGCAAACTTTTTGGCTTCTAGTAGCTATTGCCAGGGTATCTCGCTTGTTCTTAAGTCTCACTTGTTAATGCTGATCAATTTCCAATCGTTAATTGAAATTTTTACGATCACATATAACGATCACATATACATTGGATAGTTAAATAAGGGGATACCGTTACGATTTAGATCTGAGATGAATACATTAGCAAAGCAGTCTGCATATCTTCTTTACTTGCTTTTGTTAAAATTTGGAAAAAGATACACGCAAACCTCTCTTTCAACATGTGATTCTTACATTATCCCTATAGTACGTTTTAGGATGGAAGGAAAACTACACAATCAGATACTCGTGTGTTGGTACCCTTATCTCAGCCAGATATCTTCTTGCGAGTACAAGTTGCTGGGATGGTCGGTGAGTAGAGAGTCAGACGTAGGAGCAGTCACTATAGACAATGCAAATTAATGCCATTACTATTTCAATAATGTAGCCTAGGTTTGCCTTCTGTTGTGCGAGCGGCTGGTATAAGCTTTACCGATCCCCGCGTAGAAAATATTGAAATTGTCGAGTGCATCAAACATCCTGATCATAAGGATAATTATATAGCGTTACTTAAACTGGCCGACTTTAGAGTGTAAGCGAAATTGCAGAAAAAATAGGAAAATATAATAATCTGGGAACGTAACGAGTGTTGTATTTTTAGGCCGAGTTCGAGATTCGAAGGGGCAGCGTGTCTTTGGACAGTTCCTTATATAGAAAACGATGCTGATATAATTGTGTTAGGCTATAGAGAAACTTCTTTCGGTTAGTTGAGGTGAGCAGTAAAACAAGAGAACATAGTTAATAACATTTACCCTTTTTTTTTTTTAGCTGGCACTTTTTCCGAAGATTTCCTAAAAACCACTCTTAAAGCACAGTCACAATATCGATGCGAACAATATTACTTACCTAAATACCAAGTATTTTACGAACGTAAGAGAGGGACGTCAAAGAATATTCTCTGTGCCATAGATCCCGATAATCTAGGATCCGCTTGCGAAGTACACTATGTATATATATTAATTTTAATGAGATCGTATCATTTTCATTTGCAGCGTGACACCGGTGGACCCCTAATTGCAATCATCGAGGAAAAACCATTTGTTGTAGGTCTCAGCGTTGGCTGTCTTTTTGATAAGCCTATTATCTACCCTATGATTATAGAATATATTTCTTGGATCGAAAAAATCGTTTGGCCCGATTATTATTAAAATTTTTTACAATCGTATAGTAAATATATGTCGACTTGTTATTATAGAAAAAGATTTGTGATCGTTTTAGTTAATAGCAGGCGTAAGAGAAATTTTAAAACTCAGTTATACTCAATTTTGCTTATGTAGCACTCAGAAAGTCTTAAGATAGACCTAGCACCTTTTCTTATACCGATCGATCCTGTCCGTCCCTCTGTCCGTCTAATAACCATATATTTTTGTGTTCAAGCTGCACACAATAGTACTACGATCCAAGGACGACCTATTATAAAAGTGTTGCCATACGAAAAAATTTACCATTTTTAATATTTCTCGACAGAATTTTGATATACTTAGTGCATTCGGAAAATTTGGATGAGATGAGTGTTAAACTTTAGTATTTTATGATGAAATTTGATCCGCCTTGATCCTTATGAAACTTCTTTTAGAAAGTTATTCCTTACATAAGAAATTATAAATTTTTAGATTTCAAGATAACCGAATAAAACTATCGTTACCACATGTGGACAAGAACAGCTCAAGTTTAATACCCGATCCCATGTAAAGATGAAGATAATTGTGTTGAATGAACTGGGCGTGTGTCAAACGGCATTGCCAGATTAAAACGTTTTAATTAGGTTTTTGTAATGGTCTCTAAACTATTTATTAATATTTTATATGAAAAATAATTCCATTGTGAAAAATTCCTTGTGTTGCTTGATGTTTCTTGTATCTGTGACAATTTGAGAAGGAAGAAAATGTTGTCAACTTAAGGCAATGGCAGGCCTGTGCGCCTATTCTTTTATGTTTTGCTGTATCCAATCGACGTAATCAGCAACTCGTGTGTAAACAACGGGCCAACCTTGGAACCCGCAACGATAGCCAAATGACAAAACACCTTCTAAATACCAGTGATGCGAATGATTTGTGTAAGCCATGCGCATTAGAGGATTACCGGAATCGCCAGCGCAATTATCTTTGGAAACATTACTGGCAGCACAAATCTGTGAAGTTGTTAACTGGAAATCATGCTCCCGATATCTATTGACACAATCTGTATGCTCCACAACAGATACCCTCTTATGGCTTTTCACTTTGGCATTTGCATCTAATCGATCCCAAGTGGCGGCGATTAAAAATTCCCCACCAGTTAAATTCAGACGTGTTTCCGTTAAAGGGAGGCATATGGGCAGTATGAACTGCGTGAAATTAACTTTATCCGCTAATCGAATTAAAGCAATGTCATTCTGATGACTTCTATGATCGTAGTTTGGATATATTATTATATCTTCGTAGCTTAAATCACTAGGCTTTTCGCTACATTCGTTATATACGCAATCGATTTCCTGATTTAAGTCATGTTCACCTAAACGTATTTTGGAACTGAAAATAAAAGACAAAAATCAAATCTAATTAAATGAAAAAAATCGAAAAGATTTACAGTCCATTTCCTTTCTTTCCAAAATTATCGATAACGCAATGAGCAACTGTTAAAACGTAACGTGGATGTATTAGACTACCACCGCACATGAACTGCTCATCACCGTTGTCTATGTTATTCATCAAAGATAGTAAACAGAAAGAAAGAAAGAATGAATAAAAAGTCCTGCGCCATCTATCTTCTAATTGAATTTTCCATTTACCATTTTTGTAACCCAGCAATGCCATCCAGGGATATTGACCTAACGTTACAATATTCGACATAATTTTGTTGCCCGTAAAATCATGACCACAATATGGCGGTTCAGGCAACACATTTCCCAATCCGGTCGTTTGTGGGGTGCTTTTCTTCAATTCAGTTCGAACTGTTGTTGTTGCTGTTAAATAGGTATTAATTAGTATGAGATAGTTTTCGATGGGTGCTAAAGATACATGTAGTTATGGTATTGCATAATGAATTATTCAACTCATCACTGACGCGAAACAAAGAAAAGGTTCGATTGAATTTTCATTTGATAGAAAGGCGTTTCGATCGCCGGGTCATCAATTTAACAATCCATGCATCAACGAAAAGCGTGATTCCTGTAAAGAGGAAATTCCAAATTGTAGGGAAATTCCAAAGCGTTATAAAAAGTTCAAGTGTGTAAACGAACGAAGCAAAGCTCACTAAGGCAAGCCAAAGCAAGATTAGACTGCCAATAGACTGATTATTATGCTAATTATAAACTCATTATAATTAGCATTTAACCTAATGAGACGCACGCGATGTTCTTAGCTACATCCTCTACACTCTCAGCGGCATGCATCAGAAATATCTTAACAGCTTCCGAGCGTACACAATGTCTTTCCTTTTCTCTTTTATTAAAGATGATATGATTAATGACACTTACCTTGAGCTTGATCTGTTTCTAATACAAGAAAAGCAGAGTAAGCGTACGCTATAAATAACACCGATTGTTGGAGCCGCATAATTTCGCCTTTTTAACTTATTTAGTTTTCAATGTCGTACGTGATTGCTTAGAAACTTCATGTAATGCTAAATGAAAGATTTGTTATTAGTTCTTGTCGAGCTGATCTTCAAGATATCAATTTAGACAATAAGTCCTTTTTCTCAATATACGTTAATGTTACATATCAAATATGACGAAGCCTATCTGATCCTGAACAGCTTGAAATTTCACCTCAAATTTCTATTCGTTTATTCATGAACACACGGAAACTGAGGTAATGAGCTGAAATTATTTCGCGTACTCTTAATAAATCTGACCTGTGAATAAAAGAAATTACGAATACATTCTCTATTGATAAAAAAAAAAACGCGCACTAATCCCTTTTCCTTTACATTTATTTATTTTTATGCGCATCAAAAACTATATATATTCTTGCTCGGCATCAAATTCTGAATTGACTAAGGCATGTCGAAATGTCCGTTTGTTCGATCGTCCCTTTGTCCAGGTGCCCATCTGCCCTGGTTCCCGCCTATGTAAAGTCTGCTGTGAACAAGTTATCGACTTCAAATTTAGTAGAAGCTTTGGAAATTCTTCCACGCAGGTTGGTACTGAAGCTCGAACCAAATCGGTCGAGGAGTCCTCCTACAATACTACGTAAAATGAGAACATCTCTTTCCTTTTTCTTCACGATCACGGTAACGGGTATAAATGATTCGATTACGACCGACTTTATTATGCTTACTTGCTCTTACATGAACTCTTGTTTTGAAAAGTCACGACGCTTACTTTCATTTATGAATATATTCTAACCGTCATTAATCTTGTGATTAGGAAGTATTTCAAGTAATACTCGTTTTACTGTTATTGACTTTCCTTCTTAAACTTCTCCGGGTCAGTTAAATCGCTTTTTCACTTTTTTGTTTCATCGCAATTCCTAAAGCTTTTTTTTTTTAATTTTGGTTTTTTTTTATCCACCTTAGGGGCCGAGTAGGCAGAGAGTCTCGAGCAATAACTCAATACCGTAGAGTCTTCAATAAAGCCGATAGCTTTAGATGCTAGTGCATAGTCTGAGTGCAATCTGCGATTTTTCCCTCTGGCTGAATCAATAGCAATAACAAGAATAATAAGTTTTGACTTTAATTGAAATCATCCTAATCTTCTCGAAATGGATGTTTGCCTTACGAGTCTTCCGGTGGCTCAATGTATTACTTATTAAATATTGTTTATTATTTTAAATTAATGTTTTAAGGCGAATCTAATTTATTTAAAATTTTTATTTCAACTTGCGGTTAATAAATTTTACAATCTATCTGGACGGCTGTAAGAAAGCAACTAAAAAGATCGAAAGTGATGCTTAGCAAATGCGTTATAAAACTGGCTTCCAATAACTGACATCATTGTAATACTAATTCTCTGTAACTGATTAAAAGCAAAGATTTAATTAAAAGAAAAGTGAAGAAGCATTAATTTAATGTCAC
>KK500035.1:0-30360 GCA_000688715.1 Glossina pallidipes
CAGACGTTTTCACAAAAATTATAATTAAAACTTCTAAACACTACGAATTGGCCTATCGCATACCGTCGCCAGTTTATTCGAACGGTCAACTACAAGAACTACGTCTAATCGGCACCGCTAAGGGCAATTAATTTACGGGTGGTTACGGATTATTCTTATGTTTCGGTGATGTCATTCAGACAACGGTTCGATCCAGAAGGAAGAGAATTTGCGTTATTCTTCTCCTCTATGCCTGCGTTCGAAATCAAATTGGTCTTGCTAATCGATTAATTGGTCACATTGGAAATATGTCAACTAATTTGTTTCGAATAAGACAACTCTCCCACATTTCATTGCAATCCTGACTGCTAACATAAAATAAACATGCCTACGTCTGCAATTTTCAACTAATAACATATATAAGAAAACTTAATAAAAAAAATAAATAAATAAATAAATAAAAGCCGAAAGCCTTAGATGCTAGTACTTTAAGACTTTAGTCTTAGAATTTATTCTCTGGCTAAATTTATATAATAATAATAATAATAATAATAATAATAATAATAAGAAAACTTAATAGTACGTTAAAATAACTTGAACTATACTTAACTAGCAATATTTATAGAAAGAGATAATAATGTCTAAAAATAGATTAAAAAATAAGTTACAAATAAGCTAAGTACGTAGGTCTAAGCATGGGGGTAATCAGTCTTCTTATTTTAATCCAGTCACTTTCTTTGTATTCTAGCAATACTTTGTGAGGCCGTTTCGGCCCTTTCCTTTGGTTGGGGCAGCTCAGTGGCCCAGGGAAGGAAACAAACACAAGAAAATTTATATTCGCAGGCACTTGGTTCTTCTTTTATTAATTCATTACATTTGGTAAATTTTATCAGAGTTTATAAATCGCATTCTGCTGTCTTTTTATTCGTTTTCTCTCAATCACTTCTGTTTGTTCAAGCCACTTGATTCTTCTTTTGTTTAACTGATACATTTCGTAAATTCTAGCAGAGTTTTGTAAATTGTATTCGGTGTTATCGGCTCGAGAGCCTAACGCCGACCTTTTGGCTCGAGAGCCTAACAACCACTTGCCGGCTCGAGAGTCCAGCACTGACTACCCAAAACTAACTTTCTCTATCCTACTCGTAACCTATACTTATTCTCTCTTATGCTATCCCTAATCTATTCCTAAACTATTTCTTATTCTGCTCCTAAGCTATTCCTAAGCTATCACTTATTCTATTCCTAAGCTATTCCTAAGCTATTACTTATGCTATTCCTAATCTATTCCTAAGCTATTACTTATTCTATCTTAAGCTATTCTTATTTTAGCACTCCCCCCTACCCAGAGACGGCGAGTCCGTGAGGCCAAAACGAAGGTACGACTACGAAGGCACAACTTATAAATACATTTTGTGTAAACTGATCGCTGCACTTGTTGTGTAACAATTTTATGGTTGTAAGTAAATTAAATTTTTTTTGCACACAGTGATTTAATTTGCGGTGTAACGCTTCATAATAATAGCACGGTCCACTACTGGTAAAGTGTGTTTCGTTGATTGAAAGATGTTATAATTTATCCCAAAGAGAAGAAACTTTTTTTTATATATATGTCTTCTTTTTACAATTGACCAAACCGGCATGCTCATTGCTTATCATGTTTAATATCATTAAGTTTCAAGTGATATCAACTCAGTCGGTTGCGGCTTCTGTTTTATTTCATATACAATTTTGGAATTTAATTCCATTTATAGGCTTGGATAGCTCAGTGATTTTGGCCGGGATATTACAAAGCACTTCATTCGAATTTTCCGAAGTCATTGTGCTTACTCGAGGATAATCTAGCTGGTCATTAGTCTTGTTTGCCACAAGCGCGAGTTTGTTTAAGCTCTCTGATCTGGCTGACAAAATGGCTTTATTCGTTGACGGTAAGCGTTGAAGTCGTAGAGATTTCAACAGATCGTTTGGCACATTTCCGTCATTTCACGCAAAAATGTTGAAGGTTTTTTATCATCAAGATGAATGCCTTGTAACCATTTTTGCAGAAGTTTTTCTTCGAAATCTTGAAATTCACTTAATAATGCTTTTTTTAGAGCTTCATACAAATTTTGTTCAGTTGGATTTTCAATGATATGACTTACTGCGTTAAGGCAGAATCAACGTGGTGTTGTTTATTTATTGTTAGTTGACAATAACGACGCACTGAACATTCACTATAAAATATATTCCATATTCGGTCGCGATTTACTTATTAAAAGAAAATTCAAATTATTTATTTAACAATATTTATTATTTAATCGCATTTCACTTCATTTCATTGACTCTCATACTGACTGAACCAAAGGCGGGAATTTCTAGAAAGGTGGTACCTTCACAGTAACACGTGAAATGTTGTTTTGTTGTAGCGGTAGATCACTTACATCTTCGGATTGCGGCATTTTGATGATAATTAATAAGTGCACTAATAAGTATTAAAATTTTAAGGATCAAGCAGAAAACGTGGTTATTTATTTGTTCGTTGGAACAAGGCATATGGCTGCGTCGCCGGAGTCAACAAGGTAGTGTTGTCTATTTATTGTAAGTCGAGCATTAAATCTAGGCTTTGACTATAAATGCAGATTTTAGTAAAAGAAATTTTAATTTTTCTATATAGACTTTATTGGGCTGCTGTATATTTGATATGCATTCCAATGTTATTTAATTCATTTGCTCCTGCCTTGAAAGCTCAACATGTAGCTTTCAAGGCACACATTTTCAAACGCATACAGAAACTGAAATGCAAATAAAATATAAAAATATAAAAAGAAAAATGTATACAATAGAAACTAGGAAAAATAATTATAATAATAATTTTTTGTTAGCAAATGGATGGACGATCAAGCATAAAAAATCCTTTTTCTTATCTTTTTAAAACTAATAATAATACTGAAATTGAGTTTCACGACTTTTGCTATATACGTTCGCGTTTCCCCTTAATACGCTTTAAAAATATAGTCAAAGTTATTCTTGCCGCCTTAATAATAAAATATGGCATTTACTCGCATTATTCCATTAAGAAAAAGAGCAAATGTAAATTTAATATAATATTCTTTTAAGTGCTACACATTATCTCTTTCTCCTATGAATAAAAAATATAATAATTATAAGATTCACTTCATATTTTTGTGTTGACGCGGCTACATAGTCTCTTAAGCAATTATTTGCCATCAAACAGATAACATTTTATAATTGTGGCCCTGTGTAAGAAAGTAAATAGATTGTTTAAAAGTACTTAAGTGAAAGCGAAAAAATTCATATAAGAGTGCTTAAGAATAACGCTCATATTGGCCTCTGCTTCAGGAGCTCTCAATGAAACGCTTTGAAAGTTCTAAAAATATCTTTAAAGCGACAAACCTAATATTCATTAATGATTTTTGTAACAGCAGACGACAAATTGATAATATAATATTATGAATATATGCAATTTTCCTTATCTTTTTTTCTGTTTTGTCTCTTTTTTTTTACTTCTTCTTCTTCTTCTGCTTAACCAGCTGCCGCAAGTGTTTCTGTCATAGCATAGTGTCACCGCACACATATATAATGCACTAACTTCAGTAAATGTATTCGTTTCAGTTGCTTTGTTCTTATTCTTTTTAATAGCGTTTCTTTTTATTTCGATGTCTTCAACTAGGACGCAATAATTTTGCTGCGCAAATGTTGCTAACGAAATGTTTTGTCTTACAACAACATTATATACTATATATAGAATAGAACATTTCAAATAGAACAGACTATTAGAAAGTAGTCTACGTCTTGAAGATAAAATCAAAACACAGTCGACGGTAGTAGGAGAGAAAAAAAATTGAAATGCGCATACTTACTTCGGTGTTCTATGTAATCAATTATCAAAGAACATAGAGGTTTTGGTATCTTGTTATATCCTACACCACTCTTGGTACAGGACGTATTAGTTTTTGCGGACGTATGTGATACCTAGAGGTTGTATGATACTGTTTCTACAAAAGCTAAAATTTTATAAGGCAAAAAATCTAATTTTTATATGGTCTATTTTGTGGATACTAGCGCTTATAAGGATTCTAAACGCTTACATGCAAAAAAAGCCATATTTTTTTATGAAAATTTGTTCATCAGAACAATTTGACAAAAAAATTAGGTGTACCCAACTTACACCATATTAGCCTATTTCTTGGACCTTGCTACTCACAAGATTTTTTATGAATAGTTAACCTCTTAGAAAAAAATGTAGTTTTGCATTTGTTATATGATTCCATAGTAGCGATTAAGCCGAAAAGATTAACAGTACAGAATTTGGATCACATTTTTTAGAGTAAACATATATAGAGGTTATTATGAAAAGCAAGCCCTTATGGGGTGAAAAAGTCTAATTTCTAGTTTTTTAGGCCGGAAACTGAAAAGTAATAAAATTTTTAGAAAGTGAATTAAGATAAGTGTTTGGGCATCTTCCAACGTGGGGGCTTTCATGAAAGTATGCCTTTGCATCAAAATAGCGTTTGATTGGCGAAGTGGTGTAAGGTAGCTAATGGTCGGCCTTGCCCGAATATAGTTTTCTTCCCTTTTTCATAAATGCCAAGTGGTGCCAGCTTATTACCTGTGGCAATGTCCCACCCCAGTGTAAAAAATCACACCCAGACCGGTTAAATTCTACATCCTTATAAAAATAAGTTGCTTCTGTTATCCTTTCCGCCACTTGAGAAAAAAAGATTTGTTCTTGGTGTTTCCTTTTTAATTAAGTTAATTAATGGTACTATCGATTCGTCCACATTACTTGGTGAGATAAGCTTTAATGTCCTTAATGGGTTCTCTAGGCGCTTTATTTTCATTAAGCTTAGTCAATGTGAATATAATTATGAGCTCCTTAATCCGTTCAGAGTTGTTTGCACAAACCTAAATGTTGTCTGTCACTTAATCCCAATATCTGACTCTTTAAAGTCTATCAAACCAACCATGCTTACTACACGTGATTTACCTATGTCGTACTTAAACTAACTTATAGTTTTAACAGCTGATTATGATTCGAACAATAACTGGTGCTGTTTCCAGTTGTTGGTTGCCATCCTGTTGCTTGTTTGCAACGGCTTAGGAGTTCACTTGCAACATGGACCTGTACTGGTTGTGGGTGTGCCTTTATGCTAGCTGTGTACATTCTCTTTTCTTTTTTTTGTCTTCCTTATTTGTTCATATATGAATTTTTTTTTTTTTTTTACTTCTCCTCATATATTGGTATTAGATTTTAATATTAATCAGTATAAAATTTACTTTAAGAGTCAGTTGAATTCGGCTGTTAATTTATTTTAGCTGAGTTTCATGTGCAAGTTTATAAATAAATAAATAAAGTGGATGAAAAATACTTGGAATAAATTGTTTAATAAATACAAAGAGAGGAGTTTTTGCCCCGATTATGCTAGGTACTCTGTGACCGGAATCAAACTCTCTTAATTCAGCCAAGAATATTATTCTAGGTATTAAAATTAAATTTACTCTTATTAGTAACCCAAAGCGATCTTACAGATTCGTCAATTCTAAAAGGAATATTACTGCATTCCCTCCCTTATGTCTTCGGAAATGTTCGACGGTTCTACGATTTCAAACATTTTTGGTAGTTTCTTTCAACTTAACTTTAACTTCAGTAACCTTAATCCTGCTGCACACATTCGTATCAATTAAATCAGAGTATATTCATTTCAGGAATAATTATCCCTGACGGCGAAGTCTTACAAGAATTAAAACTGTTAAAATATGCTGTATGCCTACGGTCCCCTGGGTTTTCGTCGCGTACTTTCAGAATGTATGCACTTGAGCCCAACATCGCCTTACTGCATTCATTTTCAATCGTTTTCTAGTAACAGGTAACAGCCTGTTGAAAACTAGTTCTGTGCTCCTGCTGAATAAAAGTGGTAACAGAAATCTTGTTGAAAACTGTACAGGTTTTCTAACTATTTGAACGTATTGTAATGTCTCGTATTGACCTTACTATCAAGTCTGTGCCTTACTATCAAACGCGTGCTAGCTTCGAGCTTTTGAGGGTTAAGTTAACTACCACTAACCTTCTAAAGTTCGTTTGCCATGCATTTAAAGCTTTCTCTAAAGGCGCACAACTGGATGTTATTTACATTGATTTCAGTAAGACCTTCGATACAAATAACTACAAATTATTGTATATTTCTTTTACCTTTACGTTAAGTTTTCCTATCATATATTGCGGATTAATTATCCTCTTTTCTTGATAGCTCCTTCAATGTGTTTTCCAACTCATTTCAATCAGATGAGATGTTCGTCACTTCAAGAGTTCCACAAGAAAGCCACTTAGGATCTATTTTTTCATTCTATACATTAATGATCTTCCTTCAGCAATTGAATCTTCTTATATTGTAATATATGCAGATGATGTCAAACGATTCTCGCCTTTTTATTCGGAACTTCAGTCATGTTTTCTGACTGAGCTGATTTAAAAACTTTAATGATTTGATGTTCATTCATATTTATGGTAATTTGTTAATGCATACATGTACGTGTATGCGCAGCTCTTATTTTGTTATCATATTTGGGTTTCACAATAATTTATTTACTGTAATTAAATATTTCAAATTAGACACAAATCATTTTGCTTATATTCTTGTGGTAGGTCTGTTATTTGTCACCACTGTTTGAACATTCATAATATTAATCTGCAAACGGCGATGTTGTTTGTATATGCCATCATATTTTGTCCAAGCGAAGATGACACTATCATCATTATGACCATCATTCCCACAAAGGCACGCAAACATTTTTATGTATTAAATAATAATTTTAGTATATAAACAACCACTTTTAATTAATAAAATCAGACGACATATGCAATAAAAATCGAAGTCATCTCTTACAATTTTCGAATTCTGGTTAAACTGCCTCAACAACATTTCAGCAAAGCATCCTCAACAGTTAATACAACTTTGTATGCTTGTCAGAGAATACAATACTAGTCAGAGAATAAACCATTATTAAATCAAACGATATGTGAGAAGATGTTCATTTTCAAAACGAAGTTCGGAATATTTGGTTGATTAACTTCGATTGGAGAACGTGAATTTATATCTTTACCTAAGTGTTCTGTTTGATCGGTTTAATGTACATAGCGAATATTCTCTGAATAAAGGTAGACCAGTGCTAGGATTTTTAGAAGGTTGATCTAGGGAATTGCACGATCCATACGCAGCGCAGCAGTTATGTGTATATTTTTTGTGTATATGACCAGCCACTTAGGGGATGTCCCGTGTACGCGCGTGGTAAGGAAGGGTTATAAGTAGAGAAGGATGGAAAGGGTAAGTAGTACCTGTGTACGATTGACTTAAAAGTGGAACCATCAGGCACGGTGGGAAAGACCACTGTTGGAAGGTTGTTCCACAGGCGAACAGTGTGAATAAGGAACGACAAGTCGTCGAGATACTGGAAAAGTCTGGTAGTTCTAGCAAAGGACTTAATTAGTAGATATATCTCTTTAATTTCTGTAGAACATTTGCCCCGGATGTACTTACACATAGCCACCACCACATAGCCCATATTATCGTAACGAGAATTTTCGAAAAACTGTCCTCACCCATGAGCGCCTATGCCTTTCGCTACATGCTTTCAAGCATCTCCGAAGAAGTTTTAGAAGCTCCCATCCAAAGACGAAAGTTATACTTTAATTTTCGCTGGATATAGGTGGTGTAAGTAGTACGAATATCGGCTGCAATGAAGAATTATTTACACCGCTTCAAAATACCTAAACCTTTGACTGCATCTTTAGGTACCTTTTAAGGTCGTTGATGAACACCATTGAGAGTGAACGAGAAAGAACAGGACCTTGCGGTACGCTCGCATTTATGTAGAACTTGCTTTAGGTATATCTGCCGAGAATGTCTCTCATCTAGTCTAAAGCGTCATTCCGTGCTCTTTTCAATACCCTTGATATATCCAAGGCAAGGGCCAAACATATCCAATGCAATGAACGAAAGTCTAGCTGCACTTTTCGGTCAGGTAAGACGTAAAAACCCCACGGGATAAACTTTTACAAAAGCAGTATTGCCTATGCCTAATTGTATCATAGGATTCAAAATATCTTTCTAAGTGTTAGCTCGCAATGGTTCCCAGGGTTTTGGCTTATGTTGAACAAATTTCAATTCAGCGCTAGGAACGTGCCGGCACAGTAGCCCTTGCTGAAGAGAATGCGTAATGGTCTCACCAGCTACATATTCCTTTAGCGCTACGGCTATGATGGGTTCTGGCACCGGAGTTTTCCGATTATTAAGCCTGGAAACACCGTTTTCAACGCCAGTTGCTCGAAAGAATGAACTGGATATTGAGCATACTACTCTTTCAAGCAGGGTCGGTAGTTGATCGTAGCGTGGTAAATGGAAATTTCAAGCAAACATTTTAAGAACCACACTACCTTTATGAATCCAGTGAAATATTAGTTGGTCTTTATGGAGAAGAATTGGAATCGATGCAATATATTGATTTCCAATTTTTGTTACGAACGACCAGAAGCTGGTCCTGCTTTCTGATGCGGTAAGAAGTTGGATACGCAACTGTTGCTCGTACAGAGATTTTTTGCGGCGAAGCACTTGTTAGCATGTATGCCTAGATTAATTTGGTCGTTTGTTTTAAGACGCCAAACTCTAAATGCTTCTTCTCTTATGCATTTTAATACTGTTGTATCTCCTAATACTTCCGCTGATTGTAACTTATTTGCTAAATTCTTCAAATAAGCATACGATATTTTTCGCATTGTTACTTTCCGTAATCTAGATATCTTTAACAGCCTAGGTGCTTTAAGAACAACATGTTGACCTGTTTCATATGGTGTATCGTCTGATATGATGAAGTACTGTGCTAATATTCTGCATATTCCCTTATATAAATAAATAACAAATAAATAAATATACCCTTAACACTGTTATTTAACACTTGTCTTATGAAAGGAGACTGCCCTGAGCGGTGGAAAAAATTCTTTTTAAAACCACCTCACAAAAACGGGGCTAGGAACGACATTCAAAATTACAGAAGCATCGCTAAATTTGGCGCTGTTCACAAATTATTTATATATCTATTTTCGAATAGACCTTCATCGTCACTGGTGTCACTCAACGTGGTGTTATTGAAGGTAAGTCTACTATGACAACTCTGGCGGACCTTGTTTGCAATATCTATAGTGGATTCTCTGCAGGTAAACAAACTAATATTTTCTACACAAATCCTTATTAGGCTTTTAATTGGATTCACGACCAACTCCTTTTGCATGAATTGTATCCTGTTGGTTTCCCTACTAAGTTGGTTGCGTGGTTTAAATAATATCTAATTGGCCCCAAACAATATGCGCTGTTTCATTAGTTTACATCACGCTCTACACAAGTCACACCTAGTGTTCCGCAGGCGAGCAATTTGCATCTGCTATTTTTTATTTATCCTGTTTACAATCTTCAAAAATGCTAAAGTTTGCAAATCATGGTAAGTCATTTTACTTCTTAATACTTTTGATGATCTCAAGTGTGTATAGTTATAAATTCAACTGAAATTACACAATCTTTAAGATTAAAAGCTCAACCTAGTTACAGTTTAAGCAAAAAGGTCTTAAAACTACGCAATTTACATCTATATATAAGAATAAACTAAAGGAAATCATATGCTTGCGTAGCTCAACCACACACTGAACAACCTCGAGCGCACCTTGTGAACATTATTTTGCATGTTCGCGGAGCGTAGTTCAGAAAACTTTACATTTTAGTTTAAGTATGACGTCGCTAATACACGGACTTGAAAAAAGCAGGTTTAATGGAACCAACTGAATCCAATAATGGAATTAGCTTATAAACCTCATAAAGATGTTTACAGAGTACTCTAAGTAGGTTGAAAAATTCATAATTGAACGGCTAAGTTTTATAAAAAGAAAATTCCTTGTCAAGCGGATAACACCACTAAGGTTAATCTCGCGTAACAAAACAAGGTTTGGAGTAACCAAAACGCGGATAGGACGGTTTCCGCTAAAAGCTTTGACAACCTATCAGCACAACATCCGCTATTCTTAACAATTAACTTACAACGAAATCGCGGTTGGTGGCGATGTCAATGTCCACAAGAAAAGCTGGCTGCGCTTTTGTATCCATTAAACTCCAGTGGGACACGTTGCAGAAACTATTGCACTTGAGAATTGCTTAATGCTATTTATAAATGGACTAACGCACATTCTCATTCTTGACGGGTTGCAAAAAAATACACCAGGCTTTCCTTATTTCGTATCCACAAAAATATGAAGTTAAGACACTTACAGCTCTTAGTTGCTCGTTATCCAATCCTTTTCGTATCCTAATCTTCGACAGGTTTCTTTATCAACTCCAAAACAGGAAATTTTTAAATACGATAAGACACATGGGGCAGAATTTACTAACTTCCTTCGCTATTTTGATTGGAACAATTTCGATTAAACCAAAAGATGTTGTACTAATCAGACTTGCAGAGCTAGATTAAGGCCCAGAGAGGTAACATAGTTTCATTTACATCACGTAAATAATATATATTTAATTCAGTTTATTTATTAATGATTTAGAATAATTATATATATAGTAATTTGGTTATATGGTGTTAATAATAGTTATATCTCGATATAATGCTCTAATATATAGCTACAATATAAAAAAAAGTAGAAAATAAAAAAAATTGTACTATAATAATGCAATAAGGTACATAACTCTTTTTATTGATACTGAAACTAACCTCGTGGAACTGACGATTGTTGGGCATGACGTTGAAGATGATGAACATATTTCTGCTACAATTGGTGCTACAATCGGTGTAGTGCAACAAGATGACATTCATTTCTTGTATACAGATGTAGTCGTATCAATGTGTAACTTCAGTTGTCTCTTTTCTCGTTGTAGGCTTCACATAGGATTTTACTCAAGTTTTCTTTGCATTCCATTCTTATCTTCTCAAGTACTTATTATTGCCTATATTCTCTTCTTATACATTTTAACTCACACTTAAACTCTTTTGAAACAAATGTTTGTGTTTTTCACAATACAACGTGTTAAATAAAAAATAAAAAAAAATTAACCGTTTAAGGATTTACAACAAATCTTCGTCTTTGTTTTTCTCTTTGATTTAGCGGTTACTAAGTGCGTATACTATCATTAAAATACAAATTCCTCAAATGTATGTATTTATCATTTGTATGTTCTCAATTACCAACTTATTTTCATACAAGTCATTTTCCACATTTCCATTATGATCTTAATGATTTTTTCGTTCTAGCAATTTTTCAACACGCACATATTTTTATATTATCATTGAAATAGAGTTATACATATTTCTAGTGAACACATTTGATTTTCATCCCTTTCTTAGCTTTTGTTGGTTTAGTTTGCTATCAAAACAAATTAGCTCAAATTAAGTCGATGTTCTACATATATGCAAACCAACCACGGCACTATACTTTTAACCCAGGCTTCATGATATAGACAACAAAATTTTTCCTTTTATTGTATGCGCCTTCACTACAAAGCCTGATAATTCCGTAGCTCTAATAAAGATTAACATCACATCACATTATTAACTAAACAAATTATATTTATTCTTTTTGTGTGTTGCGTGTGCAGTCATATATATATATTAAGAATTTTATAGTTATGCACGGAATTGCGTTAATACAGTTAGTGCATTTTCTCCTAATTTTCTATTTTTACTGATATTACTTTAATGTTACTGTTTAACAAGCTTTAATGGAATTTGCATATTTTTATTTATTTCCATCCATGGTTTTATCTTTGTTTAATCTTTCGAGTTAATTTTTCTTTTAACCCAACCTCTTATATTTTTTCTTTTTTGTTGGTTTCAAACTTATACCGCACGTGCTTAACACAACCTTCCCTTCACATTGCTTTCTTTTCTCAACCGTTTTCTCTTCTCCACTGCGCGTGAACTATACAACCCCTTTTTCCGTGCATAGTTGCATTCTTGTTTTACCACAAAGGCATAAGAAGGGATTATGAAATTATCTTATACTACAAGTTTTAGTGATACTAAAAATGTCAATATTTATCGCTGAAGATCGTAGATCAAAGCTTCTAACTTCAGATGTAAATTAATGTAGCGTGTTTAATATCAATACTGCAAAACCGCGAAATATTTTTTCATCCAGAAAAATTTGATTACGATTTATATAAGCCGTTATGGCCTGAGGGAATCTTGCTTAAAAATTTATCCTTAACTTTCACTTATACTGACATTGATGGTTATCTGTACCACTGAATAGACATGCTTGTTCCTTTTCTAACTAGTTATCAAAAATTTAGGTGGATGCAATCCAACCTTCAAGATATGAACTGTGAGCTCCAAGCAAAAGCGTTCTCACAAAACCAAAAATAAGAAAAGCATTCACACGGCTAGGTAAGAGTCACACCCGCAACCACTACAGATCCAAGTTGCAAGTGAACCTCCAAGCCGTTGCAAAAACGCAAAAGCTTGAAAACCGATACAGTAAGCAACACCAGTTAATTTTCGAATCATAATGAGATGTTAA
The DNA here is from genome assembly GCA_000688715.1 of Glossina pallidipes. Taxonomy (NCBI): domain Eukaryota; kingdom Metazoa; phylum Arthropoda; class Insecta; order Diptera; family Glossinidae; genus Glossina; species Glossina pallidipes. Next base: position 12,533 of record KK500035.1, read on the forward strand.
GATTGCAAGTTAATTTAAATACGACATAGGTAAATGACGCGTATCAACCAAAGCTGTTTTCATAGACTTTAAAGAATCCGATATTGAGAACAAGTGATAGACATAATTTAGGTTCCTCCAAACAACTCTGAGCGGGCTAAACAACTTATAATTGTGTTTATATTGACTAAGCTTAATGAAGGTGAAGATAAGTAGTTTGTGGTTAAAGAAATCAAACAATTTGCTAAAATCAGTGTATACGAGAACAGTGCGAGAGCCACTAGCAAAAGCCTTGAACACATGACAACTCTAGCAGATTGGTGACCGTAGATTTTCCTTTCCATGATTTTCGAAAGCCATGTTGAAATGGAGAAATATACGATTTGGCAAAGGCCAAATGCTGAGTCACAATACGTTTGAACAGTTTAGGCAAGACACTTAACTTGGCAATGCCTCTGCAGTTCTCAAGAAGTTCTTTACTTCCACTTTTGTGAATAGGAATAAAGAAAGTACTCTCCCAACACAAAGGGAAAACACCTAAATTCAAGGACTGGTTCAAAATCTTTGAGATAACACCACATATCTCGACAACGCAAGGTTTAAATACACATGATTCCATCAGGTCCTGGCGCACAACTATATTTTAGAGAGCTCAACCCCTTCAAAAACGTCATTTTCAGAAACAACCAAATTAGAAATTGAAACTAAATTGGTTGTCGGATATGGGTAGTTTGCTGATAAACCGAAATTAGCAGTCGAAAAGTTTCGGAAGTATTCAGCAAAGAGTTTTGAGGTTTCAATATCATCCAAGGACTCAGAGCCACTAAAAAAAACATGCGAGGGATTTATGCAGATTTTCCTTTTGGAGTTAACAAACTTAAAACAGTATTTAGGATTAGCAAACAGAGAGGATTTATTGAACTGAAGGTATCTGCAATAACACTATTGGTTGAGGGAATTAAATCTATGGCTTGCCGCTGAATAAGCGAACTAGTCGAAAGCAGAGCACTTTTCGCAAATTTTAAGAAAAACTGGTTTTTCCTATTCTTGTATTCTTGTATTATTACTATTGTTATTCTTATTATTATAACTTTAGAGTAATGAAATAAATTCTTAGACTAAAAAAAAGACAAGGAGCACTAGCAACACAGGCTATCGGCTCTGGTTTACGAAAGTACATTAGATATTGAGCCTAGTAGTTTTAATAAAGTAATATATTGAATTGATATTCTGTTCTGAAGTTGATTGCAGAATGTCAAACGGGTTAATTGTTCCAAATGCAATACTTCTAGCCAAGGAAAAGATAAGGCAGTCACAGAGGAGGTGTTTTGTAGAAAGAATTTGTGCACAACTGCACATTGGGGAGGGAGACTTCTTCAAGATCCATTGGTGAGTTGCAATTGTATGCCCAAGGCGAATTCTCGAAAATGTTTGGATCTTGATTTTCTCCACATTTGTTGGATATAAAGGTGGAATTAATTGAGGATTAATACAAGAGTAGTGTTGATGATGGTATTGTAGATTTCCTTCTGTAATTTTCTCTTTAACTTTTCCTCCAATGTATCTTTCAAGATCCAACTTTTCCATGACACCATCCATAATTAAAGGTGCAGAAGCAGCATACTTTACCGCTCGATCAGCCTGCTCATATCCCAATAAACCGATATGACTCGGTACCCATAACATTTTTTTTTTCGCCAGATGTTGACGGTGCTCCATCCTGTAGTCGAAGGATTCCGTTCACCTTTTAATGCGGACAAACTGTCAGTAACAATGACGGTTTTGAGTTTGTCTCTATGGCAAATGTTCGCAGCGTGAAGGATGGCTCTGGCTTCGGTTGTGAAAGTTGAAGCACTTTCGTGAGAAGAACCCATCCTAAAGCTTCTACCACGGCACAAGCAGGTGGCAGACCAAAAGGTTTTGAGCCATCTATGTATCAAAGATTCCAACCGTTACTCTCTAGTACTTGGCTTTTTCCAGCTATTAAATTCCTGAAGACGTAATTTGGAGCATCTTCTTTCTTGTGCATAGACAGGGAAATATCCAAAGAGTAGTCTTTCAAAATCCATGGAGGTTTAAGACCAAAATAGCGGAAAAGTTTTAAGGGAATGTTCAATTTCTTTGCTACGTACAAACAATAGTCAATTGCAGATAGTGACTTTTGAATTTTCTTGGCGATAATAATCTTTCTCACATCTTCACCGAGAATAGATTTGTTTGAATTAAGAAGCTTGGCGACGATTTTAGCTTTTAACTCATTAACTCTATTTTCTAAAGCTGGGAGATCTGTTTCAATTACAATATTTTTTATGGGTGTTGTCCAAAAAGCATAACATCTTGCTCTGAGGGGTTGATGATAGACCCGTTTAAGGATGTTGATGGTAGATTTGCAGCTATTGCCAAAAATTATCAAATCATAGTCAATCTTGCTTAAAACAAGCATTTTGGTAAGATAAGCAATAGTGTTATTGTACGCATGCCTTTTCCTGTATGAAATTCACTCTTGTTAAAATAGAATTTTTTAACCAAAGACAGTGTGTTTTCCAACGATATTTGTTGGAAAACGTGAGCAAAAGAATATGGAGCGTGTGCACGTTTAGCACTGGTAAGGGATTAACATGCATCAGTAGATTTCCTGCGTCACATATCTGCTTTCGACAAATGTGTATTTTTTTTGGTTTTTGTATAGGCGAGTTGGCCCATGTGAAGATCTGTCGTCCAACAGATTGGAGGATGTTCGTTGCCTTCGTTCTATCTTTTTCTTTTGTTAACATGTATACATCGTTCGCGTAGAGACAATGTTCGATTCTCAGTACACGGCAAAGAATTTTACTAATTTGACAGAAAGAAGAGATCCTTGCGGAATGCCATGCATTAGCGGAAAGGAATTAGAGAGTTGATTGTTAATTCTAACTTTAAACCGCCGATGCGACATGAATGATTTGATATAGTTCAGGAATTTGGGTCCAACATTCCATGACTTCAAGAGTCATGAAGACCAACTCTGTGAAATGTTTTTTCGAAATGAATTCCGTTCGGAAATTGCTTTGCTTGTAAAATAATCAATACGTAAAATCCAGTCGATGCATTCTCTACTCGGCTTGAAACCAATTAGTTGGTTCGTAATCTGGCTCTTGGACTCAAGAAACCAAGATAATCTAGATGCCATAATCTGTTCTAATACTTTTTAGAGGCAAGACAAAAGATATATTGGGCGATAGTCCGATGCGATGGAGACATTTTTTGTCTTTGGAATTGGAACAACTGCTGCCAGTTTCCGCACGTACGGTATATGGCCAGTCAAAATACCGTATTGCACAGGTCCAGTAATTTCTTTTTACTTGAATTAGACGGAGCACTGATCATATAGTATGATATGCGATCTAGACCAGATGTCCTCCCCTTTGGATTGGAGACACAATTTGAAACTTCTATGGTAGATATACAATTTTCCAGGAATATGGCAAATGTGTCGATACCATTTGAAAGAGAAATTGGAGTACTTTTATTTTCGATGAGAGCACTGGAAAACTTGCTGTCAGAGGAGTATTCACACCACACTTTTCCAAAATAATTAAAAATCTCATCTGCGTCAGTTAAAGTTCCATTGGGAGTGCAGATGGTAGAAATTTCGTTCAAGTTTGAAGTCTCATTGAGTCTGTTGATTTTGTTCCAGACAACTTTCATTGATGTATTTCTGTAAATTCTTTTCAAAAAGAGTTCGAAACTAAGTGCCTTTGATTTTCGTAATTCCTTCCTGAATAAAGCATTGGCCGTTTTATATAATAACAAATGATCATGGTCTTTTAAAGCGGCGTAGATCCATTTTGTTTTTCCTCAATAACGGAAGCGTGTTGTTCCACCAAGGAAGCCGAGCTCGTTTAAAAAGCTGTTGGATTGAGGAATAGATAGATGAGCAGCCGTGCGAATCGCTTAAGACCTAATAGCAGCATTATGGTTGCAATTCCCGTTAAATGGCTCTAAATTCAGAAATGACTCGTTTGTTTGGAGTAATTAATCCAATCCGCTTTATCTAGGAGGAATTTGGCCTGTTGTACTGGAGTAGCAAAGGACTTTGAAAGGTTAAGATCGATTATTATGTAGATCATCACTATTATGTGATCAATATTATGTAGATCATCAGAAATAGACCAGGAAACCAAAGGAAGAAGTGACGGAAAGCAACATGTTACATCAATATGTGAAAAGATGTGATGAGTTGAAAATTTCGTTAGTTTTCCATTATTTAAAATGCAGGGATTGCTTTGAATGAAGGCGTTTTCTAAAACAGTACCACGACTGTTGTCCCCAGTTGAGCCCCAGATGATATTCCAGCTATTAAAGTCGACGCATATTTACGGGGGAGGAAAGTACGGAGAATAAATTGTAGAGGTCTTGCTGAGAAAACGATTGCGAAGATGGCATATAGATTGAAAGCACTATAAATTTTATGTTTAAGGTTATTTTTATCACTATGGCTTAATGTGTATTTGATTTTATAAGAACACCAACTCCTTGTTTGGAATATGAATTTTGATCAGCATTCGCGAAATATCCAGTATATGATTTGAGCTTCTATACTGAGTCTCTTCAAGGGACATAAAGGTTAAAATCACTGATGAGTGTACGGAGTTCATCAGAATGGTTAATAGGTCCCTTAATGTTCCATTGTAGAATTTTAAAAACTTTATTTAATTGTAGTGACATGGAAACGAGAGGTGGGTTATGTTGACATGTCAGCGTCTCCGCTGAAACTTTCGCTATAGAAATTTTGCGTGAATAATTTGTTCTTACCAGCAGAATAGTCTGTGCTTAGGTAGTTGCGTACATTTGACGTGCAACGAGTGGGCGCACGTGAATAATTTGAAATTGAAGGTTGATTAAGGGATAAAAAATTGGATCCATTACAACTTGTAATTTGTTGACTAGAGTTGAGAGCTGGTGATTCTGGGAAATTTAGTTTATTAGACTTTAGGATTCGTGTTGTTGTTTTAATTTTGTTAATATTTACTGTTGATTTGATTTTTTCAATATTTACCTTGGAGCGTGATGGATTTGGTTTCGCAATAAAATTTTTCGCTGATGGTAGAACAGGGTTTTCATTGGAAGGAGTTGGAGTTAAAGGCTCATTAGGCTTGATTGCGAGGCGACAGCAGCGTAGGTATTACTTTTGTTTATTCTTTCAGATGGATGTACTTGCGTCACGCTTCGCCCGTCCTACATTAATTTTTTGTTCCGATTTTTAGAATTTCACGCAATTGTATAAAACGTGGGCATTGTTTGCCTAACGCCGAGTGCCGATCATTGCAATTTATGGAGAAACTATGCGTATAGCGTCCAGCATGTGAAGGAAGATCACAATTAGCACAAGATGGAGCACTGTTGCACCTATTTGCCGTTTGACCCAGGCAGTGGCAGTTTTTGCATCTCATGGGATTTGGAATGTGGAGTTCCACTTTACATTACATTACATTTATATTTACCTACATTTACATTACATACCAAGCCACATCAACTGTTTGCGATAACCGATAGCGATCAAAGCTCATAATTATCGTTCCTGTAGAAGAGCGAGTTTTTCCTTCCCCATTTAGTTTAGTGAATTTTTAAACTTCAGTCACTCCTTGATTGCCCATTTTGCGAACTGTTTCATCTTCCGGCACATGTTTTAAGCACAGAGTATAAATTACGCCTTAAACTGAGTTCAGTTTGCCATGTAGTTTAGCGAAAATTGTACATAAATTTGCTAATAATTTCGAATTTATGAGGTTTTCGGTTGCGCGCGTGTTCCCAGCGAGGACAAGTAAATTCCCATCGCGTAGACTCAAGATAGTATGTATATATATTGTAATACCATCTAGGGCTTTTTTTATAGCGAAAAGGTTGATTTGGGAAATTGTTATGCTAGCATCGGTTGAAGAAATAACAACATATTTTTAGTTAATAGGAGTGATGTTACTGATTGGCATAACCGGAAAGTCCGAATTTTTAATCGTTTTTCTCTGCGGGGATTTATCCGCTAATAGATGAAATCTATTTGAGTTCTTATCTGGCGGTCCTAGGGCCATTATGCCTTATTGCTGTCTATTATTTAGTAATTTGGGAAAAAAACCACTCACTGAAAAAAGATTGGGAACTACTAATGGAAAATGTCAATTGTATTCAATTTTTTTATTTTCCTTTTTTTGTTTTTTTTTTATTATATACAGAGGAAATAAAAGCACATACGGTATCCACGATAACCAGTTTTAGCAAAAATACTGAAAAGACTTGAGCTAAATACAAGAAAACACCGAAACAATCAAAAAATCGCAGACGAAAAGACAATACGCACTACTCCGAACGCAAGTCGACTACGAATGTACTGATGCCTATTCTTGTAATATTTGGTTGTTTTATTAAACAACGGGGGACACCTACTTCGAGGACGGGACTGCTTGATAGGAACGGATCCAGAAATAGCTAGATTCAATATATTGGTACGGTTGTATTGAACGAAATTATGATCAAATACTTTAATAAAGAACACAACAGCTCTATCAGATGTTGAAGTACGAATCAAACAGCCAGAACTATCACTGTTACACCAAGTGACTTAAGGCCAATTGAAGTCACCCAACGCAATGGCTATATCGGTAGGTTTAGATTGCTTCAAAAATGACTGCGGCCTGTTTCTTATATATGGAGGTACCCGAATTTGGGGGAATATAGGAACAGGTTACATATAATTGTTTATTAGGTAATTTCGCTGGAATGGCGATAAATTTAACGTCGGGAGTAGCGGGAAATTCAATTGAATAGGACGGGACTGCCGCAAATATGGCAATTAAAACACCACCACCATTGACATACAATGAAGGCGAAGTAGGAAAACTCCGTGCTCACTGAATTTAAGAAATGAGAACGAGAGATAATGATCCTGAAGAAACATTTAGTTTTTTTAAGGGGAAAGGGCTAGTCCATTCGTATTATCGGGTCGATCATGATGAATAAATTCGTTAGTCCAACTGCCCACAATAGTTTATTTAACAATATATCCATGTTTTCAGCTTGAACTAGCATTTTAAAAGACGAAATTGCTCTAGATTAAGAAGAAGCCAATTTGGAAATGCTAACACGCTTTAAATTGACTGATGGGACTTCCGCCGCCACAGTGGATGGTTTCTCCCTTAGGTTCTTGAAATTAATTTGGCCCCGGGTTGTTGCTCATATATTATATGTTACTAACCGCGTTCTTACTAAATCTAAGTTTCCCTCGTAATGGAAATGTGCTCGTATTATTTCTATCGGAAAGAGTGGCAACCATTTTGGTAGCAACTCCCTAGACTTTGAGTCTCAGCATGGTTTTAGAAAAGCTCGTAGCACTGCTTCTTTGTTGTTGACCATTACGGATTCAATTCGACAATAGTAAATGATCAGCATATCTCGGTGTTATTGTCACTGGATCTAACTAAGGCTTTTGATAGAATGTCGTATACACTTTTGATTCATAAACTCGAAGTTTTCGAAGACAGCTGTTGCTATGATAGAATTCTACCTCTCGGATTGTTTACAATTTGTATCTGTGGGTGCTGTCAAGTCTGAGGCGCTAAAAGTGCGCAGTGGTGTGCCTCAGAGTTCAATCATTGGCCCTTTGCTCTTCATCGTGCATATGAACCATTTCTTTAATAAGTTTAACCAAGCTTCGTGTATAGCGTACACATTTGCTGATGATTTGCAGAGTTTATTTGGGATAGATAATCTGGAAGCATGTCAAGTTAACATTGACTACAATTTGGATTGAATTTCCCGTTGCGTGGCTGCGAATAAACTTGAGGTGAATTTGGTTAAAATGTTTACGATAATGTGTCGAATGTACAGCTGAATCTTGCTTAAACGGCAGAGGATGCCAATGTTGAAACTGTAAATAGCTTGAAATATCTAGGGATAATTATCGGTAATAAGTTATGCTTTGATGCACACATAATTTCCCTGTGCTTTCAGGTCAATTTTCTACTTAGAAAGTTTTATTCCTTGAATGTCTATATGCCCATTTAAACCAAAATTAAGGTGGTCAAAACTTTAATTATGCCACTAATAATTTATGTCCTAAAAGCTTATAGATCCACGAATAATTCAAAGCTGAGGGAATCAAAACTATAATGCAGTGATATAGTTAGATATGTATCCTCCTTGAGGCGGTATGAGAACATTTCAAGTTACGTTCTACGTTTCGTAGATTGTTCTCTCGTTAATTTTATTAAAGTTAGACTTGTTCTCAACCCCTACAATGATATCCTAAGGCAGGTGCTTAAAGAGCTTTTTAATCTCTTTTCTTCTAGTAGGTCAGTTCGCAATAACCTTCTTTTGATTCCGCTCGGTTACGGTATATTTCATAGAGTAAAAGCTCGTTGTGTCGCTCCTCTCGACTAACAATAAATAAACAACACCATATTAGCATTGGCGCATCTCCGCTCATTCCGGCGTATGTGGTGCTCCTGTCGTCGGAATCGTGCTTCAAACTCTTCGATAAACTCTCCAGAACATTTATCACGAGTTCTTTTATCGGACGTACCCGTTTGACTTATTTCTAAAACGATATACAAGAACCAGATTAATAAGCTGTTTTTCTAACACGTAGTCACTACGGACGCATTTACTGGTATATTGGATTCTATTGTCTATAATGATACGTTTGGGGACACCAAGACGCCTCAAAATCCTCTCCTTGAATACCTTCATGAAGCTTGGGGCGGTAGCTCTTCGCGTTGGAACCTGCTCTATCCATTTCGTAAACCTGTCAGCAAATACCAGCAGCATGGTGTTACCCACTCGGGTTCTCGGTAGTGGATTGTTTTAAAGGAAGGCGATGCCGTTTCGCCTACATTCCGCACCGGCCACGTTTTGAAACGCACTCGACTTCGTCAACGACCCAGAAATGGAGCCCTACGCGTTCGCGTGCCTTATTGATATTATCTTTACAGGAATATGATTGAATGAACATCTAACGTACATGAGAGAAGTATTCCGCAGATTCCACCAGGCGCATCTACGTATTAATATTGTAAAATGCAAACTTATCCCACTAAACTTTTGGCAACTCTGCGCGCGCGGTATAGTCGTGCTTTTTTTTCGGCAATTGATATTTTTATTTCTTTTTAATTCTTGTGGCTGGTTAGCTTTATTGTATGCTAAATTATAATAAACTGTAAGAATAAAGTGAGTGTATTTAAAGTAAAAGGAATAAATTTGTCTTCTTGCTTTGATTCATTTGGTTTTTTGCAATCAAAACTTGAATTGTGTATAAGTCTTTCTTTTTTTGTTGTTTGTTTTGTTTTTTTTTTCTCCCTTTTTTTTGGTGTTTGCAGCTGTGTTTTGCCTTCGCTCTCTTAGTATAGTGTCAACGTAACGGAGAAGTTTACTCAAATTTGTTGACAGTTTGTGCTGTGGATTTATTTATTTTTATTAAATAAATATTTTTATTTATATATTTATTTTTTTTTTTTTTTTGCAATTTGCTCTTTGTTTTCTTCATAACCCACTACTATCGTGTTTGGCTCGACATGGATTGTTTATATACGCCATGTCGAGCGAAAACGGGCTCAGAGTCTGAACGATTCATTTCTTGTTGGCTTTGTGATCATTTTTGCCATGCAAAGTGTCCCGGTATTATTGGCCGTGCTGCTGACAAAGTCGCTTACTCCTCGAAAGGCTTACGTTGTGACTGACTGTATATGTCCTGACTGTAGGAAGCGCGATTTTTCGGAATTGAATAAAAATGTCGGCTCCTTGTGGGAGAAGTTTGAGCTAATTAAGTCTAGGTTTGACGAGTGTCGTTTTATTGAGCACTCATCTTCTTCCCAGGCTAGAAAAATAGCAACTCGTAACGTAGCGTGTGGGACGCCACCTCTGATTCCTTCTAAACTTGATTAGCTGGTACAAGTTAGTGCTCCCTCTACCTTTACAACGAAAGTCAGCGTTTCCGATACTGCTGAGTCGGTCGGTTACAAACAAGCCGGCAAGGCCTTCTGCTTTAAGTTATGCTGAAGTGGCAAGGGTATCTCCTCCCAGTGCCGTCGCTCATTCTAATCCGGCGTCATCGCCTAAAAATAATAAAGAGCAAAATAAATCATCTTCTCCCCCTGGCTGTTCGAGTGTGAACGCTGGTCAGCAAATTGGGCATGTCGCTCAAGCTGCTCGTGCAAGTATTGTAACCCCCTCAATATTCTCCTCATCTCATAACGCCCCAGCCGTGAACGCTACTATTCCTAGTAGCAATAACATTTGCTTGACGGCAGTTCTTTCCAGGAAAGCAATATTTGTGTCAAGACTGGCACCTGAAACATCGACGGATAACATGAAAAGCTATCTGGCGCCGAAAGTCCCATCAGCCACCTTAAAGCGCGTTAGCATTTCCAAAATGGCGCCTTCTCAATCTAGAGCAATCTCTTCTTTTAAAATGCTAGTTCCGACTGAACACAGTGATATCTTGTTGAATAAACCGCTGTGGCTAGTAGGGTCCTTAATTAAGGAATTTACTCCTCGAGATCAACCCCGTAATACTAAAGCAGTAGTCCTGTTGCCTTCAAAAAACTTCATGTTTTTTCAGGCCCATTATATCTCATTTATCAAAATGTTAGGGGCCTAAATTCAAAATTTCGTTTTACTTTCCTAAATTCAGTAAGCACTGAGTTTTTCTGTTTGGCTTTCACTGAAACTTGGTTAAAACCTGATCTACATTCGTCGGAACTGTTCCATGATTCTTTCCAGGTTTTCAGAAATGATCGATTGAACCGTATTGGTGGCGGTGTATTAATTGCCATATCTGCGTCAGTCCTGTCCAATTCAATAGAATTTCCCACTTCTAGTGACGTTGAGTTTATCGCCATTTGAGCGAAAATGCCCAATAACCAGCTATTTATAACCTGCTCCTACATTTCACAAAATTCTGATATCTCCATGTATAAGAAACAGGCTGCCCTCATTTGTGAAGTGGCTAAGCAGTCTAGACCCACCGATTTAGTCGTTGCGTTGGGAGACTTGAATTTGCCTCAAGTCACTCGGTGTAACAGTGATAATTCTGACTGTTTAATTCCTACTTCAACATCTGATAGAGCTGTTGTGTTCTTTAACGGATTATTTGGCCATAATTTAGTTCTATATAACCGTACCTTTAATTGTAATGGTAGACTGCTCGATCTCTGCTTTGCCAATTTTTCCGAGATTAGTGTAAGTCGTTGTCCACCTTTTAGTTTACCTGAGTATCCTTATCATCCAGCAATGTGTATTTCCTTTCATCACAAGCATGATAGTTCGTTGAGAACTGTCTTAATATTCCAAATCCAACCTTTTCAAGCAAATATTATGATTTTCAAAAAATCAATATTGTATTGCTAAAATATCATCTTTCACATATGAGGCTTGATTTCTCAACCGGAAGCATAGAAAGCTTATTGTCATCGTTCTACAATACATTAATTGTAGCTATTGCAGCATCTGTTCCGATCAAGCAGTACCGACCTCGAAGCAGGTGTCTCTCGTGGTTCAATAAGACAATTAGATATTATAAGAATAGGAAAAATAAGCTTTCCAAGAAATTTTCGAAAAGTGGTTTTTCTTTAGACTATTTCGCTTACTCAGCCGCAAGGCATAGATTTAATTCCCTTAACAACCAATGTTCTTCTGTAATCTTAAATACTTTTTTCACAGCCGAAGCCAGAGCTATTTTTCACGCTGCGAACCTTGCCCATAAAAACAAACTTAAAACCGTCATTGTTACTGACAGTTTGTCTGTATTACAAGCTGTTCGGAATCCTTCGACTTCGAGATGGAGCACTATTAACAAATTAAGGAATATAATTACAACACCCGGCGGAAAAATTAAAATGTTATGGGTTCCTAGTCATATCGGTTTATTGGGAAATGAGCAGGCTGATCGAGCGGCAAAGTATGCTGCTTCTGCACCTCTAATTATGGATGATGTCATGGAAAAGTTGGATCTTCAAAGATACATTGGAGGAAAAGTTAAAGAGAAAATTACAGAAGGAAATCTACGATACCATCATCAACACTACTCTTCTATTAATTCTCAATTATATCCAACAAATGTCGAGAAAATCAAGATCCAAACATTTTCGAGAATTCGCCTTGGGCATACAATTGCAACTCACCAATGGATCTTGAAGAAGTCTTCCTCCCCAATCTGCAGTTGTGGACAAATTCTTACTATAAAGCACATTCTCTGCGACTGCCCTAACCTTTCCTTGGCTAGAAGTATTGCATTTAAAGCGATTAACCCTTTGGACTTTCTAAAATCAGCTTCAGAACAGAATATTAATTCAATATATTACTTTATTAAAACTACTAGGCTCAATATCTAATGTAATTTTATAAATTAGAGCCGATAGCCTGTGTTGCTAGTGCTCAATGTCTTTTTGTTTAGTCTAAGAATTTACTTCATTAGTCTAAAATTATAATAATAATAATAATAATAATAAATTTGTTAATTCAAAAAGAAAAATTTCCACACATCCCTCGCATGTTTCTTTCAATGGCTCTGATTCCTCAGATGATTTTGAAATCTCAAATTTGTTTGCTGAGTACTTCCGACGAAACTTTCCGACTGCTAATTTCGATTTATCACCAAACTACCCATATCCTATAACTAACTTGGTTTCAATACCTAATTTGGTTATTTCTGAAGATGTCGTTTTTAAAGGGTTGAGTTCTCTAAAATACAGTTGCGCGCCTGGACCTAATGGAATTCCATCATGTCTACTTAAATATGCGCGGCCGAGCTATGTGGTGTTATCTCAAAGATTTTTAATCAGTACTTGAATTTAGGCGTTTTCCCTTTATGTTGGAAGAGTAGTTTTCTTATTCCTATTCACAAAAGTGGAAGTAGACAACTTATTGAGAACTATGGAGGCATCGCCAAGTCTTGCCTAAATTATTCGAACGAATTGTGACTCAGCATTTGGCCTTTGCCATCAAATCGTATATTTCGCCGCTCCAACATGGCTTTCGAAAAGGAAGATCTACACTCACCAATCTGTTCGAGTTTACTTGTCATGTTTTCAAGGCTTTTTCTAGTGGCTCTCACACTGTTGTCATATACACTGATTTTAGCAAAGTGTTCGATTTGGTTAACCATAAATGACTTATCTTTAAACTCCAAGCATCTGGCTTCCCTTCCCATTTAGTGAAATGGATAAGCTCTTATCTGCATAATAGATCATTCAGGATTTTGTTTAACTTCATCATCTCGGATGAATTGCCCGTGACGTCTGTCGTACCTTAAGGCAGCCACTTAGGACCCATTTTATTTAATCTATACATTAATTATTTGCCTTCTGTGATTAAATCCAGCCAGATCTTAACGTATGCTGATAATGTGAAACTATTTTCTTCCTTTTCCATAGAATCGCAATCACATCATCTCCAAATTGGCCTGAATAACTTGGTTGCATGGTGCTCGTGGAATCATATGACACTAAACCTAAATAAATATAAGAAGCTTTCTTTCTCAAGAAGGAAGTCATTACCCAGTATTTCACAGATTCGCACAAGTTGCAGAACGTCGATTCATTCACAGACTTAGACGTTCTCTTTGACAATAGGTTGCTTTTTAACTTGCACATTGAGCTCTCGTTAAGCAAAGGCAGGTCCGCGCTTGGTTTTATAAAGAGGTGGTCCAAAGAACTTGATGATCCTTACATTGCCAAAAGGCTATACATTTGTTTGGGTAGACCTATACTCGAGTATGCCTCTGTTGTGTGGCCTCCTTCATGTAGGTGCTATGTAGATTCATTTGAATCTGTTCAAAAGTGAGTTTACTTTTTATATCGTTCACAATTTGCATATTTTGTATTATAAAATTGATGTAGTTACCATCACCTTTCGTGATCTACTCAACTTTTTTTCGTGGATTTTCTTTTCAGCTTGATCAAACAATTGAAAAAAATACTATAAAACGACGAACGCAATTCTGGCTACAAATGCATCAAATAATTTCAAATTCGACGACTTATTGTATAACTGTAAATTGTAACAAAAACGTTTTTTTGTTGTTTAGGAGTATCCGCTGTCAGATCTCAATAATAAAAGTAGAATAAACGAATGTCCAAAAATTTGCTTTTGGCCAAAAAAAATGTCGGGTGGGACCATAGTGCATTGTTCAAAAAGTGTGAAGACTTCTCCGTCGAAACCACCAATTTAATTGCTGATTTTAAACAAGTCCTAAGAACTTCGATAATACTGAACATTGTCGTCGTCCGAATTCCGCAGTTGTTCCAGAAAAGATAATTATCATAAAATTATTTAGGAAGAACGAAAAGTGAAGTTGCCTGAGATAGCTGGCATCCTAAAGATATCAACAGCCAACTCACCCACCGTTTGGCATGAATTATTGCCTATCCCAAGAGAATGTGGGCGTTGACTCACTTTTGACAACAATGTGTTCATGATTTAAAGTGCTGTTGGGCACTGTTTAGACGATATAAAAACAGTTTTTTCACGCGTTACGTAACAATGGATAAAACATGGATTAATTACTACTACCCAGAGACAAATCACCAGCCACCCGAGTGGATAGCAATAACTGTAATTGTCGGAATGTTATGAAATTTTGACACGTTTTGTTTTAAAGTTGGTACTATGAAGAAAGGATATGAATTCGTTCCTAGTTACGACATCTATATGTCATCGCGAAAACTAGTTGAATGATCTGTTACACTACTATTTTTGTCTGCTAACAGTAATTTTACACACTCATACTGTATACCTGTATAATTCACCGAAAATCATTTAAAAATTATTACTATATTGTTTATCCTCATTCTTCCTATTAGTTTATATAATAATATCTGTAAATAGAATCTCTCTATTCAGTATTGTACTGGTAAAGAATTGACACATGATAGCTATGAGAGAGAGTAGCGTGAATGATGCGGAAACTTCGGTCTGTGTCCAGGGTTCTTGCCAAATAAAAAATAATTTGCTCATTTTCTATGCAAATGCTTGAAAACTGCGGGGCAAAATCGACGCATTCTAACATGTTTTTCAAACCGTATGTTACAGTATATTGGCACTTCTGAAACTTGGTTTCTTCGTGATTATCTTGATGGTTTATTCAATTAGAGAATGTCTTCTGTTTGCGTCATGGCACTGGTGTTATCGTTTATATTAAACTTATGGTAGGATAATTAGGTACATATTTATTGATTTAAAAAGAGGTTTTGATAGTCTAAATAGTAATATGGACATAACTGAGAGTAGGCTTACAGATGCGTTGAGATTGTACGGGGTGAAATTTATTAATTCTATAACGCCGACACATTACTCTGTCAATTTTGTTGCTGTGGTTGACCTATTTCTGGTTAACAGTCAATGTGCTATATGAACAGTTAAGTTTACCGAATTTTTCTGAGCAAGATCTTATGTTCATGGCATACAGTTTTCAGTTACTTCTCTCCGAAAGAACTATACGCGTTAGCCATTTCAAAAATATCAAATACAATAGATTAGAAGCAGCAGATAATGCAAATTGCACACTTTGCAATTGATACACACTTGCCTATTCGCTCATATAACATATTCTCAACATTTGGTTCAATTGCCATATCAACTTAATCACAGTTAGAAGAAATGGTGTAAAAATTTTAAAGGCGCTTTCGAAGCAACGGCTTCTATGATAATTTTAAAGTTGCACGTGGGAGAGTCTCGTACGCATTTAGCGCCGTAACAATTAATTTTTTCGGCTCTAAATTTCGTTTCTATCTTACCGCCTTGAAAACTCCCTAAACATCCCCAAGAGGCATTCACCTCCCCACGTGTTGATGAACTGGATGTGTTCGACGTTATATTACCATTAAAATCACATGCCATGGACTGCGAAGCCATTAATCCTAAATTTCTAAAGATAATGCACCCAAAAATTCTTAACCCTGTCACATCTTTAATGAAATTAGCTTGCGATTTCCTTGCTTGTTAATGGAGCATATGAATCAGTTGCTGTTTTACATTTTCTATCTAAAGCCATCGAATGATTATTAATTATTTAATCAGATCGCTGGATATCTGGTTCAAACTGGACCAAAATAAGGCATTATTTCTGGTGCTGTTAGATCATAGCTAACCATTCAACTCGCTTGTCCCATTTATAAGTTAAAATACAGACATTATTCAGTTTTGTCGCCTTCATGGGTAACTTTATACTATTATATCTTTTAAACATGCGTGTGTGTGTCAATGATGCTTTCTCGTATGGCTTTGTATGAAAAACGACAAGCACCGCAGCGAGCGTTTTTATTGTCATTATACATTAAAGGCCTCTCAAACTGTTTAACGTACTAGCATATATAGCTAGATTTCAATTGCCCGTTGAATAGTATTCAGACCAGTTCTAAAAAATAAACAATGATCTTCAAAGCGTTTCAGGATATACTAAAATTAATGGTCTAACAAACATTGTTGACAAGTTAGATGGGCCTGATGTTGGGAAACAGCCGACACGGTAAAAGAAGTAGAAATAATCTTCAGCAGAATCTTAACATGAGCTAACCATATTAAGCATATAAGCAAAGTATATGAAATATGTAGGCATGTGGCTCGCACACTATTTTATTCGCTCAAACAATCGGACTTTGGTTGGCAAAACGCATCTAATCGCAATGCTTTATTATGGATACGACCTGTAAAAGGATTGCTACTACGCATCCAAACAAAGGCTCAATGAAATCGGAAACAATGTTGCTCGTTACGTGTATTGCCTAAAAGAAACGAAGACGTTGGTATCTAAGTCAATCGGTTACTTAATATATCTTTTGCCGGTTTATTAAAATGTAGAACACGGTTTCTTATAACCAACATTACAGACCTATTACCTTTGTGGCAAGCTTCAATTTACCCCATTAAACAGAAACACTGACAGTAGACC
The DNA here is from genome assembly GCA_000688715.1 of Glossina pallidipes. Lineage (NCBI taxonomy): Eukaryota > Metazoa > Arthropoda > Insecta > Diptera > Glossinidae > Glossina > Glossina pallidipes. Next base: position 29,427 of record KK500035.1, read on the forward strand.
AATACCAAGACATTGTTGATTCTCAACCATTACGCTGTATTTCGTTTCGCATTATATTATTTTTGCTTCCAGGCTTTATTTTTGTCTTATTTTATATTTTATTTTTGTTCTCATGGGTTTATTTTACAACATATGCATTAAAGACTAAATTAACAGGTCCATCCTCTATTAACCTCTGAGCTGGTGCAATAGAACCTACTAGTATTTCATAAAGATATAAATAAACTCATTGATTAAATAGAATTCACCTGAAAGTTTTAACAAACTAAACATTAGAAAAATCGGAAGTTCTGCAGAAATTGTGGGGAAAGCTTGACGAATATAAAGCAGCGGTAGTTTTAAGTTAAGTTTAGTGTTAAGTTCAGTTTAAGTTTTATGTTAACCTTATTTAGCGCTTTGCTTGCTTTATTAACTTCACATAAACAATCTAATAAGGAAAAAATAACATCTCAACTTGGGGCTCCAAACAAATACCTTTGCTTTTTTACGATAATAGTTTGGAAAAAGGCAAAAGGGTAAAGCTTTTTGATAACTCATGTACTCACTTTGCTAGATTTCTAACTTAATCTGACGACCGTAATATGACAACTATGAAATCACGCTTGGCTTCCTAGGCAATGTTTTGAGGTTGTAATCGTAATTTAAATCGATCGATGTATGAGAGGATTAATTTTTATTTTATAAATTCTGTGAGGCTTATTTCCACGCATCACGAGGGCGTGAAATCTTGCAAGAAGCTTCGTATATGGAAGAACTATAGAGGCATTGCCAAGCTAAGTGTTTTACCTAAACTATTTGAGAGAATTTTGACTCAGCATTTGGCCTTTGCAATCAAATCCTATACTTCTCCACTCCAACATGGCTTCCGAAAAGGAAGATCTACGGTCACTAATCTGTTAGAGTTTACTTGTCAGGTTTTCAAGGCATTTTCCAA
>KK500035.1:31254-110241 GCA_000688715.1 Glossina pallidipes
TAATAAACGGCGCTGTTGACTCGCCGTCATTACTTGGAGAAATAAGTTTTAATGTTCCTAACCGCTTCCCTAGGCACTTTACCTTGGTTAAGCTTAGTGAATGTAAAATATAATTATGAGCTTTTTAACCCGCTCAGAGTTGTTTGCAAGAACCTAAATGACGTCTATCACTTATTCTCATTATCGGACTCTTTAAAGTCCATTAAAACCACATTGCTTAATATACGTGATTTACCAATGTCGTGCTTAAACTCGCTTTTAACCCTGAAAAATCATTACGATTCGAAAATTAATTGTTGCCAAGAGACGAGAACGACGAACCATGGAAATTGTACGTCGCGAGTTATTTGAGATTAAGGCAACTTGGGGATTCGAAAGCCCATATGTAGGATCTGCCAACGTTGTTATTGATCTGAAATATATAACGATATTAGTTGGTACGTTTCCTGTTTATAATACAAAATGGAGCAACGTAATACCGTAGAGTAAGTGTTTGCAGAATTGCCAGAAAAGCCGTAGATGACGGTTTGCTCTGGCTTCATTGGCCTTTAGTTTGATATATTACTTGTCCAGTATCGGCTTGGTTGAATCTTGACTCATTCGTTCTGTAATTTTTTGGTACTTCTATGACGTATACATCACTGGCTGTACACTCGTTATTTCGGGAAAGATATGAATTTTATCATAATCGGTGTGTTGAGGTGGGATTTATCGGCTGTTCTTTATCTTTATATGGTTGACTTTTAGCGGTCTGTGCATCGCTTATCGGTATTTTCGCTACTTTGGGACCATATTTGCTATGGCAAACTTTTACTATAATTACTTCGAATTCGTCTTCGGTATGGCTCAGATTATCGATTCCTTTAATCGGAATTCTAACCATGGTGTCACATTAAGCATCATCAGTTTGTAATTTTGCTAAGCAGATGACGATTCTCTCCGAACAAGTTATCGTTTTTCCGAAAGCTTGTAGAAAATTATAGCCATTCGGTTGCTGACCTAATATTAACAGTGTCACCAGGCTCCCAAATTACACCGAGCATAGGAAAGAACTATCTACGGCTACCCTCGACCCATCGGCCACGTGGATACTGCTTTGTGTGCCATTCAACGGTATTTTTCTTATATCTTTTCCACAAACTCCTCAATAATAGAACTGATGGTAGGACCTGTATTCACGATAACATATAATCCAGCTGCATTGACATTGGCAGCCAACCGGCTCGTTCCGAATTGCAACCCAGTTCCTTTTTTTTGGTTTTTCGATCGCGTATGCGACGTAAGATTTCTTATTGGCGAAGTTGTTGTTCGTATGCGGTGGGCTTCTCGCGTTTCCCTGATTCGGTGTTGTATAGTTAACCCGTCATGGAGATCCTTGCAGAGGCTAATCATATTGACCCTGGTCATGATACCTTGTCGTACACAGATACCAGACCGGGCAATTGCGACAATTCTGACAAAAATCACCCCTTTGCCCGCATCTCCAGCATAATCTTTCGTTTTCTCTTTTTCCCGTTTAGTTATTCTGCCCTGCCATACGGCGCTGCTCACGCCAGGACACTCTCATCTAATTTCGTGGTTGCTCTCTTGTGACCTTACATGGTGTATTTCCTACCGAGATAGTCTCCAAGTCGTCAGCCAATTTGAGCAGCTCGTCTAGATTCCAGAAGTGCCTTCTTCGAATATACCAAAGACATGGCGTTCAGTGCCAATACAAAGCGTTTAAATGTTTCACGCGACTTCGTTTTCCTGTTTCAAATTTCATCTTCGACGCTTTGAAAGTACCGAATTCCCGTGAGGACCTTCAGCGATTATTGTTCCTAAACCAGGCTTTGTGCTGGAGCATGATAACCAGTACACTAGGCAAAAGTGAAGGTTGATTCTGTATGCCGCGGACAAGCTTTCATCTCTCTCGATAAGCTGCAAGGGGGTCCCGGGACCCAGTATAATTTAATCACCATTTACGGACGATGTCTATGAACGATCTATTTTCTCCAGCAGCTGTATGCAATAACGAAGTTCCCCTGGCACCCCGCGTATATAAATCGTTGTATTAATCGGTTCGTTAACTGGAATATTGCTAGGATGGTTAGAGGTTGATTTTATCGTTGACATGTGAACTCTGACATGCTGTGGCGCTTACCTGGTGGTAGAGTAAACTGGTGTATAGAGCTAGTGGCTAACTCAGCGTCGGTGATATTGGATGATGATAGCCTTTTTGATTGCCCTTGCAGGAAATTCAAGGTCTTGTTGGTAAACTGGCTAACCATCCCATCGGATGTCTGTCTTTGTAATTTTGTTTCATTACCTGAATAGCCAGTAGTCAAGTTAACGTATCAATGTTATAATTTTCCTCTACAAAACGATCACAACATTCACCCAAGTCCTCTACAAGCGCGTATGTGTCGAATTGGAATTCGATGAGATACTCCACCAAGTCGCCCTTGTGGAGTGCATAGGTTGATGTGGTTCGGAGTGCGTTCGCCACCCTTAAAATCTATCTATTAGAATCGCAATTTCAACGAATATATCTTACAATGTTTTCTTAGTGTTATTTTCTTAAATTGATATAATGAGGTTATCAAGCTAGTAAAATAAATGGGGGTTAAATCTCGCGAAATGGCAAACCCGTAAGAAACAGGCCGGGTGCAGTTGTGTTGTTGGAAGAATTATTAAAATATCGGAAAACTACTTTTATATTATATTATGATAAATTATATTGAAAATTCAACTATAAAAAAAAGGTTAATTACTACAAAAAATTTTCCACATAAATCGTATATTGGCAAAATTACTCTCAAGGAAAACAGCTTACATCCTGTCGACAACATCCATTCGGCAACAATTTGATGTAAGATCCGACGATATTTAAATTTTGTTCTTAATAGGAAAATATATGCGTCCTTAATTAGAATCTAGGAGATTGATGACGTTTTATATACAAAATTATACATATAAATATATACAATATTATATATATAAATATATATAAAATTATATATATTGTAATGAAAGTTAATTTGGCTCTGTGTGTGTGGAGAAGTTATAGTAGATTTCCTATGAGTCCTTCCTCGTGGGTGTCTTTGGTATTGGTGTAAAATGAGTTTCTAACCTGCTCGGCTGTTTCCGCCAAGACGGTCGATTTTTTTTGGTGCCAATACAGAGAGCGGCTAGTCCCTAGCTAAATGATTTAGGCGGATAGAACTTTTTAATCTAGCGAAACAAATGTTTTGTTGAATTATTAATTCATAACAATTGACTTTATTTAATTTTGGCATGGCTATTTACGCCTAAAATTTACAAAATGTCTTATTGCTAGCGTAAGCATAAAATTGTAACGGATTAATTTAATTAGGGCGCCTAGCGTCGTATAGCATTATAAAATGGAATTCTCAGCCAGTTGAAGTGTGACATAATTCTCCCTTTTCCTTTTGCAAATGCATTATGCTGAGTTTGCATAATTCTTTCACATTTCAAAGTAGATGCATATTAACCACGATATGAGATCATACTACAATATAAATATATATATAATTATATTACTTATTATTGCCTACCATCGCAATATAAATTTAAACAGTAGTGTAAATAAACGTTAAAGTGATATTCACAATGGCCCTGCTTTTTTAACATAACACGGCAGTAAGTTTGACTCGTGCTTTATATTAGATTGCTAAAACTGTACTCGGTTCAAGGTAACCACAGGATAATTTAAACAATAGCGCTGGAGAGTAACTTATGTTCGATTCTATGTCCCTTCTGCCGGAAAGCAAATATTGCTATTTTTTCATTAGCGACATTGCATTTCTAATCTTGTTGATAAAATATCTGCGAGGGTAAATAGGTTTCGATAAATAGAAATCGAGTAGATGAAAATCGTAGCACACTGTTAGACGTTAGCACAAAAAATTTTTTTTCTTTGGATGGTTTACGCGGTATATAATTATCCTATTAAGTAATACCATGTCTATATCTATGTCTGGCTACTCCTATTTTTTTGAAAATGCGACAACATAAGGTATCTCGTGTAGTTTTAACAACCCCAACGGTAACGAAAATAAGCAATAACTTATCTAGAACGATGATGGATTTACCATATAAATAACGCATATAAATAACGCGGCGATTATTTCCTATACGACCATGATAGCGATAAATCTATTTTGTAATCCGGTAAATTAATTGGTTTATGTATTACAATCGCGCAGATAAAATGTAATAAATTACATGGCGATAAAATTGTAATTGATTCAATTCCTTATATCGGTGCTTATTAACCTCCAAACCAGCCTAGTTTCTCTTTATTCCCTAGCGGACCATTAGCGCTGATTTCCCTTGATTGCCAAAAGATGTCCACAATAAGCTAATTTAGCACTTATCTACTATAGAAACAGGTTGTATGTTCATGGAATTCAAAGTTCATATACCATAAGCTTCGCCAAATTCGATGGAAAATAATTCAAAAAAATAAATATCTGCTTCAGCTTACTCAAAATTGCAAACTGGATGCAATCAATTGGTTATAAACAAGCTAACTTCAAAAAAAAAAGCTCTTTACTCATTATACAATCAATATACAACCATGTTTGAAAGCTAAAACTTCAATTTATTTAAGTTGTCCCTATGATCTGACCGAGCAACAATGAATTATGCAAAATAGCTTTTAAAGCGTATTCTTTTTCGATACAGCTGACAGAGTTTTGTTGCCTAACAGCTATGTTCAATACTTTCCAATTAAGGCACCTAATCAGTTTGTTTCAATTTTCGTAGGTACAAGCCGACTGTAACAGGTTGTGACATAACCTAAGTTTATAAAACACCACTCACCAATGTTGTTTCCTTTCGTTATCACATCAATCGATGATATTTTCCTCTTTTATATAAAAATTTTCATAATTTATAATTTAATTCAACTTTCAAAATGACATGACATTTTTAGTTGAATATAACACAATTCCTAGCGTACGAACATACAACTTGCGACTTTTCTATTTTAAAGAACAATATTAGTAAACAAGACATTTCACAAACAAATGAGCACAATACCTTCTTCGTTTTTCAAATGATTACCTATGTTAGCGGAGTAGAGGAGAATGATGGATCTAACAAAAAAAATTTCTTTTTTTAACGAGAAACCCAATATTTTTACTTCTCTTTTATTACTGATTGTCGTATATTCATTACTTTTAGCAACATTCTGAAAAGAAAAACAAACGACTGGTGCTTTTCTCAATAAGAAATTGTTGGAATAGAAAGGTTCCTCCGATAATAAAATGTTCTTCTTCTCTTTTTATTTAAATTAACTATATGCTATATTTCTTTTTCCAATAAGATTACAGAAAAGAACCAACTAATTACTTACAATGGTTTATCCTTCATGTGTTTATTCGGATGAAGGCTCTTTTCGACAGTCTTCTCGCTTTTGGCTGTTAAGACGCGATCCCTCACAGGGTTGGACTTTCGACTTGTCTATGTCTTCTACTTCGGGCAATGTTTTTTACATATTTTTTTTTTTTTGGTAAAATCAATATGTCACTATTCTAATTATACCACTGTTCAGCATACATTATGCCCCTTTTGTCATGTATTCATTTTATGTTCTCGTTCTTTTTATCCCTTACTGGCTGTAAATAAATGTGTGTGCGTCTCACACGTTCCATTAGCACTTGCCAATGCACGCAAACCTTGCGGTACCATGCTTTTAGTGGAATTCTTATGTAGATCAATTTTGCTGGAATTGTTTTTGTCCACTCCAGTTTGTGGCACTTGCAATTTTTTTTAAGTGCATATATATGCATAGATTTGGTGGTGATTTTGTTATGACGTCACTATCTCTTTCAACGATGGTTTGGTTTTATTCTTCTTTCATTTAGACATTTTAGGTGTGCGTACTTTTTCTTCGCGTGTTATTTTAACTCTTTTTTCCGGATACTGTGGTTTTTATATGGTTTTTTTTTTTGTGAAATTTTTCTTTATACTGTGAATTTATCTTGCACTTACATTTCGATTTGCAAATGGTATTTGTTATTGTATGTGTAGTTACTTTTTAAACTTTTTCTTTTATATTTTAAGTTTAGGAACACGTTGCGACTCTTTAGCATCTTTTTTTATACCCACCTGTGCAAGATGGGGGTATTCTCATTTTGTTTTTTCCACAATGTATGTCTGAAATTTTCCACGTTTACTTTACGAAGCACTCTGCTCCTTACGTCCAAAATTGGAAACAATCGACCATGCCCACAAGTGTTTGAATTTTATTTTGTTCGCTTTTTTGAGTTTTTATGCTTATTGTACACTTCTCAAATGAAGATATATTATCTGCATAAAAATGTGTTAATTCTAAAATGAATATGGTAAACACCGCGATTACTTTTTTCTTAATAATACCAACGATATGGGTATCAAATAAAAGAACCTGGAGAGTAGAATGCGAAAAGCAGAAACATTGGAAGTTTCTGCACGCAAGTTGGTATTGAAAATGGGCCAATTTCTTCAGTTTCGTTTCTCTAATCAAAAATTTGCAGAAGATAGAAAGATGGAGGATAGATGGCAAAAAGTTTTTACATTTACTTTACAAAAACTCTGATATTTATGTGCAAAGATGAAGAAAATCGGTTAACTTCATATCAAGTTACAAGTGATTAAATTTTCTTTTGTTTACTTTTTTGAGATTTTATGCCTATTAAGCATAAATTAAATTTAAATTTAAAATTATTTTCTACATTCCTTAAATTAAGATGTATTATCTGCCTAAAAATGCGTTAATGCTCAAATAATTATGGTGAACGTTACAAATTAGTGGGCTAATTTTTTCTTAACAATACATTTTAGTAAACTAAAGGGTGAAGGGTAAAAGATTAATTTTGTTCCATTCAACTTTTTCTGGCCATAAATAAAAGCACGCGGTGTTGTAAATTTTAATGGTGATTGGTATACGAAATTCTTACTTTTTAAATATCACTTTAACTAAATTTTCTCCACTTCACATTAACATGTGGTAATGTTATTTTATATTTTTGTCTGAAACTTTTACAAATCTGAGTCGCCTCTGGGCAACTCCTATGTTTGGTTACGTTTCGTTCGTCTGTATCATTATTTTTTTTATTTATTAAACTAATAGTCGCTGCCCAGACGACATGTGAGGATTGTTATTTATTTCCTGTCCGGAAAAATTATTTATTCCTATTGCCGGCGTGTACCTCAGCAGCTGTTCATTCGTTTGTATCTCCGATGTTTATATTTTCCCGCACGAATAAAGAATCCTACTGCCCTGTTGAACGTTATAATTAAACTTTCTTTATTCAAAATAGAAAGTGCTGAAGAAGAGACTTACCTTCTACGGATAGCATTTACTTCAGCTAACTCTGCGGCTAACTGCCACAATATATATGGCCGATGACAAATATAATGTTTATGCGTCTTATAATAACTCATCTCAGAAATCAACCAAACTACGACTATCATGAGTCCTCATGGCTAGTAATTTATAATCTAATGAGGAACTTCAAATTAAATATATCACTACGGGTGATCATCGGATAGAACGAACCGCTCTCTATTGGAATATCGTTAATTCGCCACCTATGGCATGTAAGTCTAAGCGGGTGACGGGCGAACTTTCTTACGGTCGGTGGTGTCTTAGCTTGTCAACGATTTGATCGAGAAGGAAAAGTGTAGGTCCTCTTACTCTACTTGATACCTCGTTTCGAGTTTGATCGACGGGGCTCATCGTTTAACTATTCACATTCGAAGTATGTCAGCTAACTTACTTGGAATGTGATATTCTCATCCTAATTATAATGTATGACCACAGAAAATAGGTAAAAATACAACTACGGTAAATACGTAAAATGATAACTTGCGCCTACGTGTGGGACCGAAGCTAACGACTTTGTCTCTTACACCTGTAAAGAAGCCTTCGGCTACCTTACTACAATCTGAGCTAAGATGTCTATCCCCTAGAAATATTCTTTGTTCTTCTCTTAGTTACAAAATCACTTTATTTTCCCACTTATATCCAGCTTTTTCTTACACCACTTTATTACGTACGTTTAATAATTCAATTTTTTTCACATACAAAATGTACATATTATTTCTACTGCTTAGATACATACATTTATTATTCTGTCTCTAATACTTATATATTTAAAGTGAGTCTCATTAATATTGGGTTTTGTTCTTCAACCAGAAGTAAACGCTTGTTAAACCTAGTCCATTGTCCAAACACACACATTTTTTCTACTATTTTGTACTACTAGGATATAAATATTAAAATATAAAAAAAAAAAAAGAAACATTAGTCCAGTAGACAAAAAAATTATACAACTTCAACAACTCCAAAAACATGGCGTCATTAATAGGACCTGACAATGTCACCGAGTACAAATGGCGGTCGTAAAGCAAAGTTGGCATGGCTTGAAAAAAAATGGACAGTCTTAACGGAAGGAATGGAAAAAGACAAGAGCAACCGATTGATTCGAGAAGTGTGATTTAAACGATGAAAAGAAAAAAAAAGTTTTTTCGAGAGTAAGAGTCACCATCTTGTTTTTAAGTTTTTGTTTTAAAGTAAAAATAAGATTAACAATGTGTGTCTTGAAATCTTTGGAGTAACTTTTCACGAATCAGTAATAAAAAAAAGGTCATTATACAAATATGCAAATATCTTTAGATGTTGTGTATAAAGGCAAACTGAACATTTAAAGTTGGAAAGAAAATTCAAACAAAAAAAAAAAAAAATGAGTTAATGTAAAGACAAAAATGTTGCAGTCCAGTCTTCAAAATGTTTACAAATTTTAATACAATTATGTGCTTGAGTTCATGAACAAATAAATAAAAACTAAGGTTATTCGATTAGGTATGTTTTGGAAAAATTAATGTACAAATGAACATTCGCAACTGTGTGGAGATACTGCGGTCTTAGTTGACCATTATGTATGTAAATGCGTGTAAATGTATGTAAATACTTTGAAAATTTGAATAACTTTAGAAGAGGAAAACGAAAATAAATTATTGATTGATTGATGATGCGCGAAATGAAAAAGCTACAAATTATTCAAGGCATAATATAAGCACATAAACATGCAAACAAATATTTTTAATGACAGACAGATAGTGAAAAGTTAATAATGTGACAAATGTATTCCTGAAGAGTCTAGAACTAAACCGGATTTTCTCTATTAATTAAATGAGTTAACGTTTTTTCATAAACATTTAAATCGAAAATCTACTGTGAGCAAATAAGTGTGTTGTCGTCAAGGAGGTAATTATACATCATTTCTATAATAACTGTTCGATCGTCATCATCATCAAAAGCAGTGCGCCGGTGCCACCCTCACACCAGGTTTTCTTCTTTTTTTTTGGTATATCATATTTCTAAATATGTTATAATTTTTAAGTAGTAGATGTATATCTATATATTTTAATTTTTCATTGTTTTGATTTTAAACAGAAATGATGTTTAAGTTCAAGCTTTAGGTGAAGGATATTTAAATAAGAAATTTTTATTTCTTATTTATTCTTTTTTTTTTTTTATTAACAAAAACCAATTTTTTTTCTTAGGTGTTTGTATAAATAAAATGTACGATCATTTTCTTTATTGACAGACGAAAGCAAGCGGCCATCGGACCCAACTTCGTGGTTCGCCATGCAAGAGTAGAGTGACCCAAAGCATAAAATCAGCTTGTCCGGTAAGTCTTCTCTGTCCGTCTGTAGTATAACTGGCTGAAATATGTCTGTGAGATAAAGATAGAACTCCCCATTATGGCCGAACTAGCTAGCTTTTCAATAATACGTGCGTATATCCATTTGTAATCTCCGATCTTTTGACCTTTTTGACAAACATAATATTGTCTTGTTATATAAGAAACGTTGAACATAAATTCAAATTTTTTTTTTATACAAAATTGCCTCCCAACGTTGGGGCAAAAGGGGATAAAACGTACGATATCAGATCGCAGATGAATCTGTGAACCATCTTGTGTATGAATTAACTGCAATAAAATAGTAGTAGAATCACGGTTTAAAAATTGACTTAAACTATGAAATCTGGAATATAGAATGTGTATCAAAGGTTTGTCACTAAAATAAAATAAAAGTAGTCTTCTAAAATATATATAAACAAAAAATTCAAGAAAATATTCAAAAAGAAAATTTGTATAAAACAAGTTAATAACAAGCTAGAACGCATGAAACGTACGTGAAGAAGTTGAGAATATATAACGAGATGTATGTGTATGACTTTAAAATACGAAATTAACACTAGAACTACCGAATACGTTATTTTGATCGTTTTTAATTTTCAATCTTAAAAATAACGATTATAAAACATGTAAGGTCCCGACATTTTTTGGCGGCTTTTATTCATACGACAAGCCGTTTAAATAACTGTAATCATTTTTTCTGTACCTAGCCTAGTTTTCGAGATACCGATAGTATATGCTTTTTTCTATAAAAAGGAATCATTTTGAGCCTCTATGGAGGTTGAAAGCTGAAATTTGGCACAAATATACCTTGGTCGATTTAGAATTCAATGCTAAAAAATGGTTGCGATCTGCAATATATATGATTACGTGAGAAACTTGAATAACCTCGAGAGAAAACGATAATTTCTTCATATTTTCGTCTATAATCTGCGCTGCTGGGATAATATATGTGAAGCTAAGTACGTAAATGTTCATTAAATCCACTTTCATGTTGCTTCCAAAAATGATCTCGATCGATTTACTAGTATGCGCGCAGTTAACGATAAAATTCCAGTTTATTTTCAGTTTATTTCTAATTTATTTGCAATTGGGTTCAAAAAATGCGAATATGTGTGACAATAAATAGGAAATGGATCAGAAACAAAATGGAATTAAAAATGGTTTTTTGAAAAGTCGTAATATGGGGCTGTACTTAATAATTTTTGTTAAGAATACAACCTTGCACTGTAGGAATTGTTAAATTCATGCACGAAGATCAGTTTACCGTTTAGGAGATTTTATTAGGGTTTTCGGAACATTTCGTTTCTTATTTTTGATAAACGACGGAGAAACGAAAAAAAAGGGTGACCGACAAAGAACGACAAAGAGTGTAATACGTTTTACGGATATTATGCAGAAAAATTTAATAAAAATTCTTTTAAATATTTTTTATAAAAAGGTGTGGAAAAGTTAAAATCTAAAAACATTATATAAATTGACGAATGGGGAAGAAAATAAAGTTTTAAAGTCTTATTAAAGTTACATTTGGAAAAGAGCTCCAAAAACATTTAAACAACGAATTGAGTAATAAATTAAATTTAATAACAAGCTCTTATTAATACAAAGACACGCAAACCTAGTCTGCAAAGAAAAATAAATTAAAAAAGGCAAGGTGAAATCGTAAGGTTTTGTTAACTCTTATTTGCATTTGAAAAGTATTAAATTGTATGTACGTGATATAAACTGCCCTTGGCTGAATACAAATCACCCTAACATGAGCAAATGTGTTGTGATTTGATGAAAGAATGTTGATTTTGACGAGTCATTCTAAGGAATTAATGCCATTAAACATTGATTATTTTTGACGGGTTATGCTGATGAATTTATGCCGTTTCAGTATAATGCTTCATTTAGTAGACGTGATCCATGATTCGGTGCCGTTTATGGTAACTTGTTAAAAAATAGCTAGGTATAAAAAGAACATGTAAATGTGGCTACATATATTTTTATTAATTATGTTTATATAAAAGCGACTTATTTCTGTTTTATGCGTATGTATGTGTATATTTACATAAATACCCATACATATTTGGAACTAAGTTAATTGATCTGTCATTGTTATATATATGTACATATTAAATATTGAATAACATAATAAAAAATAAAAAAAAATCAAATAAAATATAGGCTTCATTCGTTAATCTATTTGTGAAAGGGTCAAGCACGTGCTATTCTTTTGTGTGTAAACGTCTGGGACTGTCCGTGAGACGGAATGTAAATCACCCACCCCTCTTACATCAATCAAACTAGCTGAGCTAAGGCACGTACAGCTATCTCTACAGCCTCCAATCCTCATTAAGTGGCGAAAATAATAGAGTTCGTATTCAGTAGTTATACAGACCGTGAGGACAACACAGACATCTCGTGCTACAATATCTTTACAGGATCGAAAGTTTTAGTCGATAATATGAAAAAATTATCGTTTTTTTTTTTTTGAGGTTGTTTCAGTTTCTCATTTATGGTGGGTGTATATTTAAGCAGATCACAAAATTTTTTTAGTAATGGGTTTTTGGTCGATCAAGGAATGTTTGTGCCAAATTTCAGCTTTCATCTTTACGTTTTCGACTGTGAAAAGTGGACCAAAATATCTAATTTTTCATTTATTTTTAAACTTCTATTTTTTTTTCTTTTTGTGGAAGCTTATTGACTTTGAAAACGTTGATATATATATACAAAACCAAACCAAAGTATATAAACGTGGATACATATTTGCATATATATATATATATATATATGTGCAAGTTTTCCTTACTAATTTGAAAAGTGTTATCACATATATTTGAAATCTGTAAACTCTTCCCCCTTCTAACACCACACAGACAAACAACGGAAATTGTTGATTTGCTTATAAGAGACGATATATAAATAGACGCTAATTCACCTGTCACTAACAGACAGTTTCTATATTCTGATGTATAACTCCAATTAACAGATAAATTCTTGCTTATTCAGTTAAACTCTTCTCCTCCAATCATTCGGAAACTCGGTTTATACAAGTTAAAGCACAGTTCGCTTCCAAAGGAGTCACACAAGATATTACCGAATATGAGTATGTTCTCCTCTCTGAAAACTTTAATCGAAACAGCTTCTTTGAGTGAAAATTCGAGCCTGAGGACTGGATTGGATCTGAGCGGGTACAATTTTGCTCCTGATATTACTAAAAGGGTTATGGTTGAAGAAACTGCCTCAAAATTTCAGCGTCGACCTTACTAGTTTTAACGTCAAAGACATTGAAGAACTATGTTCAGTTTAAGTATATACTTTTATTCAATTCGTATTTTGTTTAGTGCAAATATATATCTATTTTTATTTGCACATTCATACTTATGCACTCATTAACATAGCAATGTTCGATTGTTCATGCACTTGCATTTGCATATTAGGGTTTCTGTGTTGGTCTGTTTTAGCATAACTGACCATAGACAACGATACCGCAAATTACATAATCCAGGCCTTGAAGTGTGTCGTCGTTGTTTATATTAATTTGCTTATGTTCAATTTTTGTGGCACACTTCAAGCTGTTCTGGAATAAACAAACGCAAAATCGCATCATTTTATATATTTGCTTTATTGTAGTATAATTGTAAGTTAGTTTATAACAATTGTAATTTATATATTCATATTTTTACCAATAAAACTCGTCTTTGTGAAACACATAAATCATTATTTAATTATAACGTTTCTTCCAGTTACAAGTGCTGGAAGAAGCAAATAAAAGGGTTGCTACGACCAGATGCACCATTTGGTCGGCTCCTACCAACTGAGCTCGTTTTTTTTTATACACTGCCATTTTACAGTTTAAATAGACTGCACAAAACAGAATTGAGTAGGCTATACTCAACATTTTGGTGACCCCGACATGATTGTCACGTCTTATTGGTGTTGTTTGGTGTCCATCTCGGACACGCTACCAAATACATTCAAAGAGAAAACACAATCAACGGTCGGCTCTGAAGAAATCACACACACAATGTTCTACAAAGTGGTGTCATTTGGACACACTCAACACAACTCATTTATCCGTTTGGATTGGCCAACACGGACTTGGTGCCTGATTCTAAAAATAGGCAAATACGCCCAAATATATCGAACAAGTGGTTGAAGTTTATTTGGCAAACGCAGTGTCAATTAGACACAATTAAAAAACACAAACGTATTCCAAGAACAGAAAAACGACATCAACTTGGCATGGCCTGATTGGCAAAATTAATGCTCTCAGTACAGCATTGAAAGGATTCTTAGCCGGGCTTGCAAACTTCAGCCCCAATGAACCACAGCAATTCTACACAGTCCGTATTGACACCATAAACAAGTTATGGGGTCAAGTAGAGGTCTTATATGATCAAATCTGAGAACAGATCTCAGATCCCCTGATTAATGGTCTGGATCAGCAATTATGATCAACTTCAATCAATGGTTGTTGAAGCTTTAACTACACTTCAAATAATTCAAGACGCAAAAGCCGGCCCATCAACCTATAATGCACCCATTTCAAATTCATTGCCGCTTCCGAAACTAACCATTCTGAAATTCGATGGAGACTACGGGAAGTGGGGACAATTCTATGATATATTTCTTCACATGATGCATCTGCAGCCAATGCCCAATGTGCAAAAGATGTGGTACCTAAAGGCTAATCTCACAGGAGAGGCCGAGCGTTTGATTAGTCATCTGATGACAACTAAAGAAAACTACATTTCCGCTTGGATAACGTTACAGGAACACTACAGCAATAAGCGTCTTCTTGTTTCAACTTTGGTGGAAAAAATCATCAATCATCCAGCCACCACTTTAAATGCGACATCGATCAAAAGCCTTCATGATACAACGCGAGAATGTTTGTTGGCACTAAACAACATCGGAATTAAAGCCAACGAATGGGACCCAACGTTAGTGCACATCCTAATCAAAAAAATTGATCGAACTCTTCATATCAGGTTTGAGCAATCCTTACGCCAACCAAAGGAATTGCCAAGCATCAATGATTTACTTTCATTTTTGGAAATCCAATTCCAAACAATGGAAACGATAAACTACAAGGAAAGGCCATCACATTCAAATAACAAGACGGTGTCATCAGTTGTGCGGGCAGACAAGGAAAACACAAATTGTAAATACTGCAACTTAAGGATACATTCACTACACCAAATTTCTTAAGTTATACGAAATAGACAGATTAGGTACGTTCAATCACAAAGGCTATGTTTCAAGGCCAACCATTCGTCCAACAATTGCTCTTCTGGCTCCTGCCGGAAATGCATCAAAAAACACCACACATTGCTGCACCTGAATTAAACTCCCAAGCCTTACTCTGGATCAGCATCCAGAAATTCATCAAATCCATAGCCAAATGAGACTCAAGTTCACCCAATTCCACCATCATCCACTACTGAACCACCTGGAGTTAACTCAAATGCATCAAATGCAGTCGTGACGTCAGCAGCAGCAGACAACTCAATACCACATAAGATTTATGTCTTACTAGCAACAGCAAGAGTAAGAATAATAGCGGCCAACGGAAATTCAGCGATTTTGGACTCCGGCTCACAAGTAAACCTCGTTTCCGAACGCCTAACCAGGAAATTAGGTGCTTCAACAAGTGAAACATCACTACGTATTGATGGCATTTTCAACGGTCAGAAAAGGGCAACAAGGCGAGTAAACGTCAAATTATCATCTAGAGATGCTAGCTTCACTACGGATTTAGAAGCCTCCATTTTTCCATCAATCATCCCCCGACAACCCAATCATTCATTAGACGTATCAGAATGGAAGATTCCCAACATAAATTTGGCTAATCCGTACTTTAACCAACCAGGAAAGGTAGATATTCTATTGGGTGCGGTATACTACTTTAAATTAATGCAAAAAGGAAAAATAGAATTAAGCAA
Source organism: Glossina pallidipes (assembly GCA_000688715.1). Taxonomy (NCBI): domain Eukaryota; kingdom Metazoa; phylum Arthropoda; class Insecta; order Diptera; family Glossinidae; genus Glossina; species Glossina pallidipes. The sequence goes on from KK500035.1 coordinate 46,886, forward strand.
CGACCTTTCAAAATTCTTAAACACATCTCTAGGCTGAATTGTCAGCGGCAAGGTATCCGTAAATCCAAACTCAACATGCATAGCGACATGCGCTTTCTCAACAGCCGATATAGAAACTGCCCATCATACGGCACTACATGATGTCATTGAACGCTTATGCCGAATGGATGACGATGGGCTATGTGGCAAGAGTCTATCACAAGATGAACAACAATGCGAGGCACACTTCACTCAAAATGTGCAAACCAACAACGATGATCGTTTTACGGTGAAACTACCTTTTCGTGAAGACTCATCCGCACTGGCAGAGCCAAGAGAAATGGCCCACAGGAGATTTATCGCTCTTGAGCCGCGGATACTCAGAGATTCCTCCACTAGAACACAATATATTAAGTTCATAGAAGAATACGAACAAATGGGACACGTGGCACAGATAAACATTGAGTCCGTGCTAACGCCCAACTACTTTATTCCACATCATTGTGTACTAAAAGCAGATAGTAGAATCACAAAGCTGCCCACGATTTTTGATGCGTCTGCTAAAACCTCGACTGGCTATTCACTCAACGATGTGATGTACACTGGTCCAACAGTGCAAAGCGACCTATTCTCTATACTGGTTCGATTCCGATTGCCAAGATTCGTCTTCACTACACACATAAAAAAAATGTACCGACAAATGGTACATCCAGATGATAGGAGATATCAAATCATTCTTTGGAGAACAGATTCTTCATCACCCATCAAATATTATCAACTAAATACAGTTACGTGTGGTACACAGAAGATTGCAACCGAGTATGAAATCAGTCACCCACTAGGCGCCCAGACATTGAAAGACAATTTTTATGTAGACAACGGGCTTGCAGGATTAAACAGTCTAACAAACGCAATAGAATCACAACGGCAGCTGATCCACATCTTAGCAAAACATGGATTCAATTGCCGCCAATGGAGCGCTAATCATTCCCAGCTATTGCAAAACATCCCACAAGATCATCCGGAAGTCAACCTTGACTTCAGCAATGGTTATCGATTAAAACCCTTGGCTTCATCTGGCTACCGAACATTGACCACCTTTGTATTAAGGCAAAGGTGGAGCCAATGAACTACGTCACAAAACGCTCTGTAACCTCTGACTTGGCGAGATTGTTTGATCCACTTGGACTTTTAGCTCCTCGTATGGTAAAGGCAAAGATATTCATGTTCTTTCTTCAGGCACGAAGTAACGTTTTTAGGCCATAAATGCGCTGACAAGGGAATACTTCCCGATGATATCAAATATGATGTCATAAAGAATTACCCGATGCAGACAGTGTAAGATGTTTCGTTGCATTTTGCAACTATTATAGACGTTTTATAAAAATTTTTTCAGAATACTCATGCCACTTACCTAAACTTTGCAGAAAGAGAGCCCCATTCGAATAGACATCAACATTTAATGAGGCATTTGAGCACCTAAAGAGTGAATTGCTAAAACCAACATTACTTCAATATCCAGACTTCTGAAAACCATTCTGCATAATTACAGATGCTAGCGAGTATGCCTGCGGCGTGATACTCACACACCAGTGCAACGGGGTACAACTCCGAGTTTCCTACGCCTCAAGAACATTCACAAAAGGAGAAACAAATAAAGCCACTACCGAACAAGAGCTAATCACAATACATTGGGCAATCGAGCATTTCAGACCCTACATATACGGACGACATTTCTTGGTAAAATCTGACCACAGACCGTTAGTATATCTATTCTCTATGCGCAGCCCAAGTTCAAAACTTACGCGTTTACAACTAGACTTGGAAGAATACGACTTTATGGTAAAGTACCGCAACGGAAAAGACAATCACATAGCGGACGCCCTATCGGGCATAACAATTAACGACCTCAAAGAAATGAAAAACAAAATATATAGAATAATGACAAGATCGGCAACACGGCAGAAAGATAGCTGCGCAGAAAAGCAACAAGTAAATGAACATAAAAAAATGGAGCCCAAAGTCTATGAAGTCATTAACAATAATGACGCAAGAAAGTTTGTGCAATTAAAATTTGAAATGTTTTATGAAACATGGAAGAAAAATAATTGGCAAATTCAAAATAAATGACGTGTATACCAATGGAAAACTCGACTTAGGCCAGTTTTTCCAAAGGCTTGAAACAGAAGCCGGTATATTAAGAATGTCAAAATTCAAAGTGTCAGCAAGCGAGAAGATCCTCGAATCTGTATCGGAAAATTAATTCAAAACAATGGGCAACAAAGTATTAAAAAATATAAGAGTAGCGCTGCTCCAAAGGGTGACAACCATAGACAAAAATAATAAGTCCGAAATCAAAAATTTTCTAAAAAAATATCACAATGACCCAATAGAAGGCGGTCACACAGGAATTAAACGTACCTTGTTGAAAATACGAAGGTGTTATTATTGGTCACAAATGACAACAACAATAGCTAAACATGTCAAACGATGTTCACTATGCCAAAAAGCTAAAATCACAACACATACCAAAACTCCTATGATCTTAACACCAACACCAACAACTGCTAGTGACACAGTTGTAATTGGCACCATCGGTCCATTATCAAAAAAGAAAAAAGACAACGAATACGCGATAACACTTATCTGCGACCGAACCAAATAACTGGTAACAATTCCGGTCGCAGACCAAAGCGCTAAAACCGTAGCAAAGGCAATCTTCGAAAATTTCATACAAAATTACGGACCCATGAAAACACTCGTCACATATCAAGGAACCGCATACGAAAATGCCCTAATGAACGATCTATGTAAGTACCTTCAAATTGACAAAATAACATCAGAAGCCCATCACCATCACACACTCAGCACGGTGGAACGCAACCACCAAACATTAAATGAATACATCCGTTCATATGTATCGCCTGAATTGAATGATAGGGATATTTGGATAAAATATTTCCAATATTATTTCAACACAACACCTTCCACAACACATAAATACTGTCCTTGTGAACTAGTGTTTGCAAGGCCACCAACACAACTAACAAATCACAACAAAAACATTGAGCCGCGCGCGGTAGGATACTACTAGATAAGGAAAAAGAAAAATAGTACGAGAAATAAAGTACGACAAAGAAAATAACAATTTCCCACTAGAAGTAGTAATTCAGTATTACTAAAAAATGAAGTAGGGCATAAGTTACAAAATAAGTATTTAGGCCCGCATAAGGTCGTAGAAATTAACAACATTAAAATTAAGGACAATAAAAACAAAACTCAAATAGATTAAAACTATATAAAGAAGCTACATAAATGAGTTAAAAAAAAAAAACAACTAAGTGTAATGCGCCTACACAAACAAAAAAATTTGTGTAAGAACCTCACACAAGCAAATTTTTTTTATATATGTATTTATAAGAACCCTACACAAAACACTTAATAAAAATAATATATGTACACCTATATTCAGACCACGGTAGAAGAAATAACATCGATAATTAATAAACCCAAGAATGATCATTTATTGTTAAAGATCATTCTTCCCAAGAGGAAAGGTGTAGCATAATCGATTTATCGCACTCTACCCGTTTATTAATCATTTACGCTAAGTTTACACTTTTACATATTTCCACATAATGCAAGTCTAGTTATAACCTAGTTAAAATAACCCATTTTAGCTATAAAATGAGCTGTTAAAATAACTAGCGATAGAGGAGCACAGTTTACGTGCCAATCTCACACGGAGTTGACGCAATTATTGGATAGCTCCAAAATTACCATTTCTTCGTATCATCCACGGTTCACTGGCAGTATAGAACGCTTTCATAGGCAATTGAAAGCATCTATCACTGTTAGAGGCAACGCGACCAAACAGTTCAAGGAGCTTTTGATGATACTTTGAGATCGATCTACAAAGAAGACATATCAGCGACACCTGCCGTGGTTGTATATGGACAGAATTTGCGATTACAAGGCGAACGATTGGTTTCAATTTCCGATACCAGTAATGCAAACCTTTTGACCTCAGTTAACACTTTCCAGTCCACAATTAGCCATCATACACGCTGCGTAGCTAAAGTTTATCTTTCCAAATAATTAGAATCTTGTAAATTTGTTTGGGTCCGCACTATTAACAAGAAGGATCGTCAAGAACCTACAGACCCTAAATTTCTTAAAGCTGGAATTGATAGCATAATCAAAACTTTCCATACAAATCATCTAAAGTTATAGTTGAAGTGCACAGCATACATACCAAGACTAAGCCAAAGAAACACATCACCTTCCTCTTCTTTAACATTTTCTCTGGAAAGGGAGTAGTGCGGGCTTTCTTTGTTTCCTAAACTGTTTATGGTTAAATCAAGTAATTTTTGTTTATAATTAATATTTTTAAATTCGTCTCTTTTATTTTGATTTACAAATCAGATATATTTTAAATTCAAGCGTTCGGTTTTAGTATATACATCTACAATAAATATGCGCTTTATTTTATGCATATTAATTAAAAGATTTTACAATATTTTTGGCAACACGATGATATTACGTTGAAAGAATTTACATTGGATTGGGAGCGATCCACCCACTGACTCCTTTTCGCACCTCTTCAACTTTGCGGACCCGCGTGCCAGCCAAGCCACGCTGCACCGGTAGTCAGGAGGCGCCATGTCTGGATAGTACGCTGGGTGTGCCAGAACTTCCCATTCGAGCTGCAACAGTGTGCCCTGGACAACGTTTGCAACAAGTAGCTGAAAAATGACATTTCAGTCAATCCGCGTCGCTACTTTTAAATAGTTGAAACCATAACCGACAATTGGGATATGATGGAGCAGCATCACCATAAGTCTCTGAACGTGTTTAGTGGGCTTCGGCAGTAGATTTCTTCAAATAAACAAAAGTAATGAATTTGGAAGAAGAAGCGCTCCATGGTTAGAGCCGTCGCACGCTGAATAAATCAATAATATTAAATGGAAAACTGTTATTTTATGTAAAGGAAGGCCAAAACCATCGAATTCAACCGTTATATACATTGGTATTTCCCATTTCTTTATCATTTTTACCATTAGAATTCGTTGGCCAAAATACATGAAAACACCTGATTGATAAAACTTTACAAGGTAAACTGAATTGGTAATACAAATATGATTATTTTACTATTCTATTCTATTACACTCTATTTCTTTGGCTAATTATGCCCATATATACGTTTAATTTATCTTGATTATACACACTGATTGGTCGATTTTCATGTCTAGCTACTTACAGTGAGTCTCATTAATATGAGGATTTTTCGCTCAACCAAAAGTAAACGCTTGTTAAACCTAATCCATTGTCGAAACATACAAATTTATTTTACTATTTTTGCTACTGGGGAATACGTAACAAAACATTACTCCAGTAAACAAGAAAATTACGCAACTTCAACAACTTAATTAAAAAATTAATATTTGGAGGGGTATCTTTTTGACTTCATAACGTTGTTTAAGCGTTTCGACATATTTTGTATCATTTTTCTTGTGTAGGAAATAGGAATCTTACTCCATTCCTCTCATAGTCTGTTTTTCAGATCTTGGACGGAGTGTTTTCGTACATGGCGGTCCAATTTATCCCACATATTTTTGATGGGGTTCTCGCCTGGTGATTTGTGGAAGAGGGTGAAGCACTATGACTTACATGTAAGCCATTCTTGAATTAAGCGGAATTTAAGCTTGAAGTCATTATCTTTGTAGAATTTGACTGTTTCCAAAATACCAAGTTTTTCCGCTCATTCTTTCAAATTTTTCTTCCATATCCTTAAAAACTCTCCATGTTTACAACGCCATCCATAAAACCCAATTTTCTCACTCTATGGCCCAATGCATACCAAACTGTAATATTATCATTGCCATTTTCGCCATAAGCCGTTGTTACAAGAATGTAATAGGAAGCTAAGACAGGGAGACCACATTTCCAAGTTCAGTTATTTCACTAATAATTGGGCATTTTCACTGGCAAATATTCCAGCAGGCGCCCTATTTTTTTTTAATCATGTATATGTAAATATATTGCTTAGCTAGCTGTTTTGCCTATATATATGATTATGTACATTGCGTAGTTAATTTTTATATCGAGAAACTTCCATGTTACTTGAAATATATATGCTCTTCTTTACATAAATCACGTATTGTTTCTTATGCCTACCTGAATTTTGCTATAATGTAAACATAAAAATGTACTCGCTTATCCTTTCACATTATTAAAAGTCACTTGCTTTACTGACTAAACACTCGCTATAAAACATACCTGGAACAATTCACGTACCAGCTTGTAACAGGCACGAACGTAGGTGTAAGCAATGTTATAACCGTACACTGATGGTTACAGCAGCTACAAAACCGAAACACACAAAACACATACAGTCTGCCCTTCATTTGTGCTGCAGCAATCAAGGAGATATGTTCGTAATTCGCAAGACAAATCTTTTTTTAATTTTACTATTTTTTTGTTTCTTTGGCTTAGTCGCTGTGCCTTTATAACTGATAGGAGTACTATACTTAGGGGGTTGGCTGACTTAGTTTAGTCGCTATCCCTAAATGAATCTTTGGACAAATAGCCATAGGTGAATGGACTCACGAGATATTTAGAGTTTAATAACCGATTCTACTGGTTCATAAGGTTAGCTGTCGTAACGAAACGTGGAGCTAAGAGAGAACCGTGAAATCTAACGACGCAAAGTCCACAAATAAAATCTAAAACGCGAAATTATAATCGAGAAACTGTCTGAGATTTCACCATATCTCTGTGCCAACTATGAAAATAATCAATAATCCATTAATTAAAAACCAATATTTCGGCAAACTAATAAAAACAAATTCTCAAATAAACATGAAGGCAAAGTATTTTTATTTTTTATAAGCTCCTTGGAAGCCGACCCTCGGGAAAACCCTGAATTATACCATGGCTAAGAAGCACCGTTACGTGCCCACAAATTTAAATCTTTGAGATACATCGATACATTCAATTTAGAATCCCAAGGCCGCTTCCGTCAGTTTTAAACTCTAGGGATGACCATGGTCTGAAACGAACACCTTTAGTCAATGTATCCAAAATGAATCCGGCCGGTGTACCTCATAATCTCGCCAGAGTATTCTTGGCCACGAAAATGACGTTACGAACAGTCAAAGATTCCCTTAAGTATACAACAATTACAGAAAACTGCAAAAACAATTTAATCTTACATCCAACCTAAATTTATCAAATTACTGACCAACCTTAAATCTATCAAAAACCGCGATTATGCACAATGTTTCTTACCAATTTCCGTATTTAAATGACATGTCAACGAAGAAATGTGAACAACGTCTAAATAAAGCAGCGATCGCCGATCACAGTAATATCGCTTCAGAACCTAAACGCAAGAGTCAATTATATCCAACCTTATATATGCAGTAACTTGCAATTATAAAAGTTGTTCTCAATATAAACTCATATACAAATAAGAATCTTTAAGTGAAAATAAAACTTCTACTTACGATTAATTCGACAACAACCATTCAAGTCGACTAGGCTGAGAATAATGCTTCTTCCAGTTTTCTACTCCGAGTTATTAACTCATTTATTTGGCTGTATGTTGTTATTTAATTTACATTTCGTACCAATTCCTCTATTCGCCTTTTGTAATTATATTTCGCGAGTGCTCGCGAAAGTGAAAAAGGGGCTTTCATTTTTCGTTTTCTTTTTTTTATTATATTTATATATATATATATTTTAGCATACAATTACATAACTTAATTTCGACATATCTTAATTAAGCACTAAAAAGATGCTAAATCAATAATCGTAGTAATTGAGTTTTATTTCCTTTTTTAATGTAATTATTTTATTATTACTATTAAGAGAATATACAAAAATTTAAAAGCTTACTAAAACCTCCAAGAAACGTCACAATGACTTCTCCAAACCATATCAAGCACATACAAAATAAACTTTCGTAGTTTATGATCGCATACCTATTTATTTAAGCAATGTATTCATTTTCGAGGCAATACTCAAACAACACTTCTATTTTGCTGGTTAATAACTTCAACACTAAAGTAAACAGTTTCCAAGCATAAGTCTTCTAGTCCCTTAAATACGAATATCCGTATGGCTTTTTATATTTCTCTTATTCTTTCTTTTCATCATGTTTAGTGCCAAGCTTTTTATATAATTGTACACAAATGATCTCTAGAAATCCTTGTACATATCAAATTTCATATTCACTTATCGATGTACATGTACTTTATATACATGCAATCTCTTGCAAGTAGCTTGGGGTAGAATTATAAAATATTATACTGTGAAGTGTGAATTCGAAATCTTACTCAAGAAAATATAAAAACTGCTTCTTTGCATTATCTCAAAGAAGATTTACTAATGAAATGCAGCAAACGCAAATTGGATAATATACAACTATAGAGAACTTCCATAAAAGTTGAACACATGTTTGATGTGCTTTTGAAAATCGCATAATTTATCCTCAAATCAAAAACCACTTATCCTTAATAAATTCTAAACGATTCCATTCCTTCTGCTATCCAAAATTTTCACATTTACTTTCATTCATTTTAACTCTATTTTAAAGCTTCCAACTCGTAAGGAATAATAGTAATTTTATAATAATAAATTGGTCTTTTTTTGAACACTCTATCATACCCACTAAAGCAACCTTTTTGTTTGCTTCTTGTAAAGACGATTCTTCCTATGTATTTAAGACTTACAGTTTTTTACCTCTAGATACTTAGTACGTTTCACTGTCAATCGTTATATTTTCTTTATTGCTTGATTATGAATGACTTAACAATGCTTCAAAGATGGATACATGTTACGCCTTTACGTGTGGGACTAAAAACTTGAATTGCAAAAACGATGAAGGTTTTTTCATTTACAGCTTTGTTGCCGAGTATTTGTCTTTCAATAATTTGTTGTTGAGAGTTGCTACAAATGAAAAGTCCTTCTGTTTCAATCTACTTTACTTAAAAAAAACAAACGGGCTTTCGCACAGCATTTGTTATTGATTATTTGCTAAAAAAGAACTCATTTTTTTTGGAGGCAGACAACTTACAAGTGCATACATGTACACAAATACACAATTCATTATATATAGCCATATATTTAAATATATACATACATAAAACCAGTGCCCGTGAATAGTGAGAATTTTTTAAACAGAAGGAGCCCAAATCTCTTTCAGCTGTCCAACCACTTAGTTTAAGCAGATATAACACGTTAAATAATTAGATTTTCATTTGTATTTAGTACAATTCTAATATAAGTAAATCTACATCTTCTGTAAGCAAATACAATCCCAGCGACAAAAGTTGTAACTCCGTAGCAATCTACGAGTTCTCTGTTACCAAATTTTTAACCTTGGATAACTTATAACCGTTTAGTTACAAGCACAAATTATTTAGTTTGGTATTATTAATAAATTACAAATCTTTTTTAAACACCGATTAGTTATTAACTGTAAATTAAATTTGTTTCATAGTTTATAAATAATAGTACAACAAAAAGAAAACATTACATTATAGTTTAATTTAATCGATTGAAATAAAAATAACTTATTCTTTGCAAATCCATGGTATATATTGTTCTTTATTTTATTTATAGATTTTTAAACAATTCAAATTATCATCGCTAAATAATCAAATCAATATTTAGTTTATGTTATAATAAAAACTTTTAATGGGTTTTGATAAAATCACAAAATGAGTAATATATCGTACTACATAGTTAAAAAAATGTACCGAGCTAAAAAAAAGTTATTATAGATGATCTTCAGATAATTCACCCACCGCTAGTAAAACTAAGAAGTATATGAAGGAAGGTAAGACATTAATGAAAATTTTGTGTTTGGGTTATAAAAAACGAACATCTTAAAAAAATAAATAACATAGGTTATTTTGCCATGATTTTCTTTTTGCCACTTTGTAATGTGAGTCGCAACCATTACATTCCTATATTTTCTGCGACGATATATGCGTCTACTGTTTTGCTCTGTTTACTATTTAATAATCAAAGACGTAAAACGAAATAAAAGTGGCAGAAAAAAAAACCGAAAAAGCTTGCACACTTTAGAAAAATTTCTAACAGTGGATGAATGATGAGCTGTCGCATCGAAAGATTTTATATACATTACGCTAACAACTAACAAAATATTTCCGCTTTCCTTTTTCGAAATGTAACCACTTCATTTGTCTTACACATTCCACAACTCTTTTTACGTACACACAGTTTTACTATTTTACTTGCCGTCAAGATATTTATGGTTTAATACATTTGTTTGTATATTATGTATTTGTTCGTATTGTTTTCTAATTGTTTGGGATTTCGCAATTACTAATAGTGTTACAGGATGGGAACAGTTTGTAACCCTTTCATTTGGATATAAAAGAGCTTGTCGCAAAACAGTCTTTTTGTCGCTGGGTTTAATAAATTGTGTATTTTTCTTTCCTTTTTTGTTTGTCTTATATGTAAAAATTTTTTATAGAATGCCGTCCTATATGATGCTGTTTAAGCCTTATCTAGTCATCCACTATTGAACAAACATACTGAGAAATAAATTCAAAGTCATCGCGACCGGTCGGTCGATTTTGATTTGTTGCATTCTGGACTTGCTGCCGCCAAGCGGAACTATTGGCATTTGTGCCAGCTCCTGTATTGTTTTGGCCTGGATTATTAGGATTGCTATTGTGACCAGCGCTACTTTGACCGGGACCACAATTTGACCCGGTGCCACCGACATTGCCACTACCAACAGCTGTTTGCGTAACGTTATTCGGATTATTGCTACCAACGCTAGCTGCACCATTAACTCCATTGACTGATGCAGTAGTGGCGCAATTGTTTCCACTACTGCCCGTACTACTACTATTTCCCCCACTTGTGCCTACATTTACAACATTGTTTCCACCGTTATTCCCGCCCCCCCCATTACCACCATTACCTCCAGATGAAGTGACGCCACTATTGCTTTGCGGCAAATGATGCAATATACTGTCAACCTCACTCTCGCTGGGTGACTCTGCGCATATTGTGGTATTACCCAAAAAGCAATTATTTAAAGTCATTTGTGCTTTACTGGCTTCCTCACGGGTTGCATATTTACATAAGGCAATTCCCTGATTTAAATACAAATGAAATCTTAACAGCGGTCCATGCTGCATGCATAAGGTACGTAATGTTGAGCTATCAATCTAAAAGCAAGAAATATATTAATTTGTGGTTAGAAAAATTGTAACAACATATTACTTCAATAAATTTTTTTCAAATTTTGTACTGTGTCAAAGCTATGTGTGCATAGAATAATTGCCGGAAAAATATCATATTAATATCTTTTGCCATTTTCGACCCTCTAAATATCTAAATATAATAATTTCCACGGTAATGGTAAAATTTAACTTATGTGGGCATTTTTCCTTTCCAAATGGAATACATGCCGTTGAAAATTACTACATTTTCGTCCACTTTCAGTAAAAAACATTGCACATTTATATGGGCAGAAATCATTATATGCGAAAAATTGTCTCCGCCCTTGGAGAATAATACAATGACGGACCCAGCTGTCTACGTCGAATTAATAAACAATATATTATAATAATACTTATGTCGTCTTTGTTGAACGGCGTAAAAATAAATTATTTTACTTTTACAAAGTGCATTCTAAAGTATACAGCACTTTTCAAAAAAGTGGACTCTAATGGTGTCTCTTGTTAATGGCTGCGCGAGTCTTTCCCTGATATTCTCTCTAACGATGCTACACATACACTATGGTTGGTAACGTTCAAACTACAGTGTTGTTTTGAAAAAGGTTTTAAGTACCACCACTCAATGGGGATATACCCATTTTATCATGATGTTTGCAACACTTAAAACAAAAATTTAGAGACCCTATAAAGTATGTATATTCTTGATCTAGTTCTGAGCCGATCCAGTCACAGTTACAGTCACAGTCTATGTGGTGTGAATTGTTGATACTCTTCTTGTCGCAAAAATGACGATATCGATTTCAAATTTGGTAGAGACATTAGAAGTTTCTGCACGCAAGTTGGTATTGAAAATTGGGCGTATTGGTCAGCTCCGTTTCTTTAACCAAAAATTTGCAGAAGATAGAAAAATGAAAAATTGAGAGAAAATCGGCTAAGTTCACATCAAATTATGAGTGATTAAATTTTCTTTTATTTACTTGTTTAAAATTTTATGCTTCTTATGCATAAGGTAAACAAAACTGAATTTTTAAAATTATTTTGTACATTCCTCAAATGAAGACATATCATCTGCCTAAAAATGCGTTAATGCTAAAATAATTATGGGGAACGTCACGACTTGGTGGATTCATGTTTTCTTAACAATACATTTTAGTAAACTAAAGGGTTCGACTCCAGCCGAATATAATTTTCTTACTTGTCTTTTACTATTTACCTACAATTTAGGTAGAGGTCAATAAATAACGATGTTTACTTTAATTTCAAAACAGTTTATATGCATATTACAGGGCATATATTAGATTTTTCAAGATCAAGCCTGCGCGGTCAAATTCTTTTCATCGATCATACTCTGTGTTTGCCAATTTTTTTTTTTCCATAATACGCAAAAACCTCTTGCACAGTTCAGTTTTCTTGAAAAGTGTGAATAGCGTAATTAATCCCTACTGAAATAGTAATTCCAACTTCAACAAAATATCGTCTAGAGATTTCTCCTACTCCGCCCTTCAGATTAAATTTAAAAATCATTTAAACTTATTCAGAGGTGCATGCACACGTAATAACACCTAAAAACAATAGTCGAACTTAGCCTAGTAAATGTTTATGTGAAATCGCTACTTTGGAGCGATTTTCAATACAATATAGTAAAAATTAAATCTTGTGCGAAGGCTTATTTGTCGTAGGAAAAGTTGTTGTGGACTGTGGGCCAAAAAGTTAGCCCATCCAATGCAAATTTGTTACATCATATTATTATGCCGAAATTCTGTTATTTGAACATTCCCACCATTCACATTGCATAAACTAAAAAGAACTTATCACTTTTTTTAAACTTTAGGCAAAAGTATAGGTGACCTCGAAACGTGTACGAAGCACAACAAGAAAAATGCTGTAACCAGGAGACTTGTCCTTTAGGATGATGAGCAATGAATGTGTTACCATATTTAATGCCTAAATAACTGAGTTGTAGGCTAAACAACATATTCACATGGACGATGAAGACAAATATCTATGGTAGCCCACTTGGACCAGTCGGTGTGGTGTGTGAACATAATTTGTTCCAACCAAATAAAATATTGGCATCAACAACAACCGATAAGATTAGCGCAAATAACGGACACCATACATCAAAAGTGATGTAAGCAATTTTTAGTGTGACGATGTTCGGTCTCATATCGCAAAACATGCTTAGAAGACATTAGCAGCATTGAAATGGAATTTGCTATCCTCCACGCTATGTTGGTTAGGTACCATTTGTTCTGGTTTACACTGATTTCAATTAGTCACTTATTGCCTGCTCGAGTCAGGCTTCTATTTTTTTGGTGATAAGTAAAAAATGGGTCGCTTGCGTAGATAGCGTGAAAAGATCATTGTGTTTCCTTCACGGTATTTATATTGTCGCAAGGAGATAGATTATCCGTACAAGGAAAAAGACAAAAAGTAAAGTTTAAAAACGTATTCGCAGGACGTATGAAGCAAAAAAATGAAAATTAACAAGACTTCAATTTAATTTGTTACAGGCAAAAAAGTAGCAATGTGAAAATGTCCATAAGTTATATTGTTTTCACAATTTCTATGTTTTCTAGTTATTATAAAAAATTTCTGGAGACCTATTGTATCCGTTAGTAAAAGGTAAATTTTGTGTGTGTGAAATGTATATTTTAAGTCTGAGTTTCTACCTCTACATCTAACTTCTTTAATTTGCGCATCCAAATAACACATAAAAGGATATGGCTAAATAAACATAAAATATAAAACATATTCTTTACTTTCAGACGTTTGACACGTTTTCTTGCTGTTTTAAAAGAGTTTACCAAGATAAACGTGGGCATGATATCCATAAAACCATAGCCCTACCAAAAAATTAGAGACCCACCACCTTTATCTTAAAAAAAAACATCGAAGAAAATGACATTTCGGTACACAATAACATTTGATAGACACCATAGGATGTGTTTATAGTTGTAGTTTATGGGTAGGGAGTCCATTGTTTTTGCTTTTGGAAATATAAGCGTTTTAAGTTCACATCGTACTGAGAGCTTGTTCTTCGAGCTATTCGATTCATTTCCAATACCAATATTCATGGAACAACTTCCAATATTTTTGCCAAGTTTGAAGCTGATATATTCGTCGGTGAATGTTTATCATAACATTACACAGACGGGCGGATTTGCTTAAGTCGTTTCAGAAATTGATACTTTACATTGTCTTGGCAAGTCTCGTCAGGATCTTGCAAGCGCTTTAATAAAATAAATGTACTGCCATCCTTTAGTGGTGGACTTGAAAAATTACGATGGTCAAATATACAGTTGTCGCTAACCATGTTAAGTTAACCATTGGCTTAAATAAATTTAACTTTAAGATCTTTTTTTAGAATGTATAATTAATAGTTATTTACCCTAATTCAAATCAGTTAGCATGTATACTGACATACGAAATACAAGCCGTTTTGAAGTCTGGTCACTAAAACTAGGCACAATGTTTTTCAGTCTAAGGCACGGTGACTAGACCTCTCTTGCTTTTATGATGAATTTTTGTTGTCAAAAGCTTTTAGAGAAATCGATCCAAGTCGTCCATTAGTCTGAACTACTCGCTTATCTTAAACGTTTTAGTATAGTTTTTTTGTTTAACAAGTAAAACAATCAGGGCCTTTTGGAGCGAATGACAAGTTATCGATCACTGAAGTACTTTTCAGACCACTGACTATAGCCATGGGCAACTACTTTTCTTAGTATGACGAAGCAAACTCAGAGAACCCAAAAAATTACATTAGTATTGTTTTTACTTTACTAACTTAGAGCAACTGTAATTTTCCGACACTACCAAAGAAAAGAAGTAGGAATGTATGACTTTCGATGTATAAATTACGGAAAGTTATTTTAATGATTAACTTCTACGACGACTTGCAAATATTGTCTCTATAGTGACATGAATTGCACAGAGTTAGACCGATATCTCCATTAGCTTGTAAATTAGCCATAACGATATTTTCCACTTTACGTTTCTATATCCTACCCCATTTGCGGCATAAGGGTATGTTAAGTTTATGGAGCTGTATGCAACACACAGAAGAAGTTGCGATAGCCCTACAATCAGAGATCCTATAATAGATGCAACGGGGGGACGTGGAAAATGCTACTTAGAATCTTAAATCGATAAAAAATCTGATTTATAGTTTGAAAAACGCGAGAACGGTGGAGGGTATAAAATCCAACGTGATCATGTGTTTCTGGAGTTCGCATACCTGTGCGGTTAGATTTTTAAGCAGTAGCCAATTAGAGTTCCAACTTGAATTTGTCCCTGACCATCCACCGGCGCCACGGCCTCCTAGCCAACCATTGGAATTACCACCAATCACTGATGAGGGATTTGATACCGTGGGAACTCCGCTTACGACAGCAGATTTACTTCCAGCTAAGCCGGGAGGAGGACCACGAGAAGATTTATTCATGGATGTCCATAATTCGGGTTGTGAATTATCAGACCAACTGATTGAAACAAAGTACATATCTTAAGATTTTGACAAAGAAAAAAAAAAACTTTTATAGCTACCTTGGAAAGTTCTGATTGCTTGTTGAAGGATTAAAACTCCACGTTGACGAGGTTGTTAATCCTAATGATGGCAAATCAGTCGGGGAGTTTTTGCTTGCGTTAGCAAAAAGATCAGCATCTTTTGGCGTCGGATTGATAGACAACGGGGACCTCGCAACACTACCAGGAGTTATACTTGGGTCGTCTTCAATACTTTTTATCTGTGGACCCTTAAATGAGATGCATTATATAAAAATGTTAAGTTATATGATATGAATATATAAGAAACGGAGCGAATTACACAACGTTTCTCCGCAATAAACTCCTAAATTGGTAAATGTAATACAAATTTGTAAGTCGTCAAACTTTTTTTACGGGGTTTCTTGAGGCGTAAAGAAAGCTTTACATCACTTTCGTTTCATTCCTCGACGCTGTGCATATATGTTTTAAAAAAATCTGTTTTTTATTAAAAAGCAAAACTATTGAGCGAGAATAATATGGTATATAACTACACAACAACTTTTTTAATATTAACAATTGTCGTTTTGCCCAATTCTTATTTTTAATGTTATACCTCTTTAATTAAGTTTCTCGTTATTACCTTCCAAGGTTTGCCAGGCTCAAATTCTTGTACCAAATCTGTGTATGTTGCCGCAGCAGTTGAAGATTGTCCAACTGACCAGTCTTTATTCTCACTATCATTTGTGGGATCAGGCCATCCATCATTAATACTACGTCCTGTAGACCAGGTCCTAAAGTAAAAGAGAGACGTGTATGCGAAAAAAAGGATTACGTACGACCGTAGCCGAAGCGGCTTTTGCCCTCTATCTACATATATCTAGCAACTATCCATGCTATTCACTTTTAGAACTAGATTCTTAGCAATAAATAGTTTGGATAGATGTATGCAAGACTTAATTTAATACATTACAGAAAAAAAATAAATTTGTAGTAAAATGTTATATAAATTATTATACATGGAAAGTGTGGCGGTGTATTGATACATGAGATTCACTTATCTCTGTTGTGTGAATTACAAGCGCCAATTTAACCACTCTTTATATTAATTTATATTAATAAGAAGAGCAGTCATAGAACTTAGTTTTTAAGCTTCTTTTGATTTGTTGTTTTCATGATCTATGAAATTCGCCTTAACACATATAGCCCAAGATACTCCTCGTTATCTTAATTGTTGTGGCTTTGAAAATTCCACCAAATATAGAAAGACGGACATTCGCATGTACCTAAAACTACTTGAAAAATATATGTACTCTAATACCTGTTTTGGTATAAACCGATAAAAAGATTTTTACCATATACATGCTTATGCATTCGACATAAAAATTATGTATTTATCCAATATAAACACATTAGCTTACCCATCGCCTTGTAAGCCCAAAGGTCCCATATTATTTGCATTATTTGTTGGTAGGTTTTGTTTAGTCGCACCAGGTGCACGAGAAAAATCGGTGCTATCTACAGTGATATCCTTCTCTAAAGCAGGAAGTTTCCACTGGTTTAGTCTGGATTGTGGATTGGGTGCGGGCTGATAACTAGCAGACTAAACACAGGATTATTATGATTAGAGATATAACATTTAAATGTTTGAATAATAATTTACTTATGTATTCACACGTACATTTTTAAATGTTACCTTGCTTAAGCTCATTTCCGAAAAATTCCCTTGTAGGGCATTTATGGCATCGTGACCTCTTAAATACTCTGTGCTTGTGTTATTAATATGAGCTGGAGGATGTTGAGTTTGCTGTAATGCCTGTTGTTGTTGCTGTTGTTTTATGTATATTGCCTGTTGCGCATTTATTTGGTTTTGCAAACTTTGTATCTGTTGCTTATACTTGGCAATTGCAACTAAAGTGTTGGCATTGTTACCCCCACGTAATGATTGTTGAGCTCCTTGCAGGTGCTAAAAGATCAATTATATATTACATACTAAACATTATATATATACATATATATATACATATATATATATATATATATATATATGTACCTTAATATTACTAAGTAATTGATTGAGAAGTAGAAGAGTCGCAGGTGCTAGAGGCTGATTTAATATTTGGCTTGAGAGATAACCATTATGCACGGCCAATTGTATCTGTTGTACTAACATTCGCAATTGTTGAGTAGAAGGTTGATTAGTACTATTCGACACAGCCGCGTTCACAGCTGCTACATTTGCACCTTGTCCAAACGCTACGGCGCCAGCATTCACTGATTGCGGACCACCAGCTAGGCTATGGGGACTTTGAGTGAGGTACTTTTGCACTTGTAAGGGTTGCATTGAATTGAGCGCATTTAAGTTAGGGTTGTTGCTGCCAGCACCTATGGCAGTCCCACCCATGTTGTTAAGAAGATTGCTCTGCTGGGAAATGATACTAATTATTAATAGGACATATATGTATATAGATCCAGAACTATTTTACCGGAGGGAATGACATTGTAGGTTGCGTTCCCTGAGCTGCATAACGGCCCGGAAAACTGGCATTACCCGCGTTACCATGATCGGCATAAGAGCCGAGCGAATCATCATGTCGTCTCCAATTATCTATACCTATTGACATATTCGCCCGTAAAATTTCAGTTGCTTCTTCAATATTCATGTTTGTATTTATCAAAGCTCTTTCAACATCCTCCTTTTTGAAACCTGCATCCACTAAAATACGAAACTGTTTACTTTGCTTTAACTCATTATTCATGCCAGCTATGCTGACTGGATTAATTTTTTGTTGCTGGGATTTACCCATAATACTATTATGTGCCGCACTGCTCCAATCAGCAGGATTTAAGTCATTGGCATCATTAGCACCCGTAACGCTGGGGGTCGTAACACCCCATCCACTGGCACCAGGTAATTTGGTCGGATTTGCTTTGCTCCAGGAACCAGTAGGTTGGTCATTCCAAGCGGTTGAGTTGCTTACATTAGCACCACCTATCTGTCCTATTCCGCCGCCAGGTGGATTTGATTTATCATCAGACCAATTTGATGTATTCGCCGCTGAACCAACAACATTATGGTTACTATCGTCAGCCCAAGCGCCTGATGGATTGCGAACGACACCGCTAGCCACATTCGGTCCACCAGGGTGAGTCCATATAGTGTTATCAGGCTTGTGCTGGTTGCTATTAATATTAACGCCAACGCTTGCAGGCCCACCAACACCAGCAACCAAACGACCTGGCGGACCTAAACTAACTCCCATGGGATTATTCGGATTTACAGCAGCTACAACAGAAGGCGCAATATTACTAGTATTATTGCCACCACCTGTTCCACCCCCCAAACCAGATACTACATTAGCATTGGTAGGATTTTGACCTCCTATAGTAGTTCGTATTATATGACTACGCGGATCTGATACATCCTTCCAATGGGATCCACCTCCAGGTACACGGGATTGTTGACCCCACAAGGAGGTACCGTCGTCATAGTTAGGTAAATTGCGTCTTTGTGGTGGTGGTGAGGGCTCTTCCCAACCTGTCCCTGGCGGCGGTTTCGACGTAATCGCTGTTAAATCTTTTGGTCCCACTACCGACTGCGGAGTACCCCATTGCGATCCCACAACATTGGTTGTTACGCCGCTCGGTGGGTTAATTGCGCCTACTCCAGGACCTCCGATGCCACCGGCTCCAGCTACAACTGCAGCACCTACGCCGGAAGTTCCTCCAACCGTTGGTCCTACCATTTTATTTAAGTTTGTTATTTGATTATGAGTAATAGGGTGATGCTGACCCCACATTTCAGATGTACCGTTAAGACGACCTGATATCCCTCGTGGATCACCACGTATAGGATCTCGTGGATCCAGCATCCTTAAGTCGCGAGGATCCCCAGCAGAAGTAGCACGCATAGGATCTCGAGGATCAACACTGCGCATATCTAATGGGCCGCCCATAGGACCACCACGTAAATCACCCCAACCGTTGCCAGCGGCAGAACCAGTAGCAATGCTAGTAGTACCAGGAACACTAACTCCTATTGCATTTGCATTACCTATAAATGCAAACATAAAAAACAAACATCAAAAATTTTTTTGTTACAATAGCTAAATGCTGGTCTGCACATAGGAATAAAATCTAACTTTTTGATTCGAAAGGGCTATCATTACATGGTTTCAGTGCCACTTACCTCCGGATGCTACATTAGGAATATTACCCGGTGCTGCGATTGCACTTTGGCCGGAAGCCGCTACACTAACTGTTCCCTGACCCCACTGCGAACCATTTGTTGGCCCTCCAGCATTAGAAGTCACACCAGGCACTCCAACACTAACGACTGAGTTAACTGAAGCATTTCCTGGACCACCAGTCCATACATTACTTGTTTCTGGCCCATCATCATCTTCCCCCCAAGTGCCACCCAAATTTGTGGACGGTGTATGGCCCCACGGTGTCTTTTGAACCGGCTGGGAGGTTGGTTGACCTCCATTCCGTAGATTTGATTCCCACAAATCTGTACCATTATTTATAGTTGGTTTCCAAAGTGGTGGGCCTGAGGGATCCTTGTTTGTTGGTTCTGGAGAACTTGGCACTTCCCAATTTGTATCCTGGTTTACATGCTGACATCCCCAACCATCCTGAGAGAACAAGGCTTCCCGCATTGTATTCAACTGCTCCAATTGATTTTTTGCTGCTGCTGCCGACGTTCCACCGCCCACTAAACCAATGTGGGTATTTGCATTACCACCATTGCCAACAGGGCAAGTGTTATTATTATTATTATTATTCGAACTAGTTGAATGATTTGCACTGTTGCTGATGCTGTTGCTGTTGTTATTGTTGTGGCAATTACTCGTATTTTGATTGCCGTTGCTGTTAGAGCTAAGATTACTACTACTCGCGTTATTGTTATTTGTGCTTGTATTACTGTTGTGATTGGATCCAGCAGTACTATTATTGTTGCTTTGACCGGGCTAAAACATCAAATCAACCCGATAATAGTAAAGAGCCAAGTTTAATGAGTTCTTACACTTACCATTCCAGCATATTGGCATACTGGCAAATTCGCTGCTAGCATTGTGCGCCTGCGTCTTAAATTTCTAAAATCTTTTGCCTGTATACTAATCTCTCGCTTCCGCTTTTATGACAGTTATTGCAGGAGAGCATTAATCGATGTTTGATAAAATCCCTTACTGTTTTCCAATTAGTTCTTAGGATCTTATGGGACACACAAAGGTTTTTCAAATTTTACACCTTATTTCAAATATTATTATTATTGTTTTTATTAATATTACTCTTATTCTTTTTAGTACCACGCTTATTACTATTGTTACCAATAATATTTTATTATTATTTATTTCAAGCTTCGAATTGTAATTTAAGGTCTTTGAAGTAACAAATCAAAGCATTTTTAGACACTTGCTAAAATTAATTTAACATTAAGGAAATTAATGTATATTTATATTGTCAAATGTCATTACACCACTTCTCCAGGAAATCGATGAAGGAAGCAGGTCTGCAACATCGTGCGATATAAATATTTATTGTCACGTACATTAAAAAAGACTACCGAATTCTTCCACTCCATTTACAGTACCCCAAACACCTAAAGACAGTTATCAATATTAATTGAGATTGAGATTAGAAGACGAAAGCCATGAGTGTTCGCTCGTCGTTTTAAGAGAATTTTGAAAGTCGCTAAAATTTATCAGCAAGGTAACACTTGTTTGAATTTGGAGTTTGAAGTTAATATAAAACAAGTAAGAATTTTTTATTTGTCTAAGAGCGAATTTTTCGTGCTCATCATTCCAAAACATATACATTTTAATTGTGAATATTTTATTATACATTGATTCCATTTAGATTAACATATCCTATAAGATGTACACCGCAAATTTTTGCTGGTGGTGGTCAAATCCATTATTTTACTGAGGTCAACCTTGATCAGGGTCATTAATTGAGTGGGTATATACCAAATCGTGAAGACGAATTGAGCTAATTTACGGTTACGGTAAAAAGAAAGGAAGTTTTAAAACTACTAAATGATGAATATTCTAACTTCAGACAGCAGAAGATGAAGCTTACTTATTTTTATATGGTCGCTACCTTGCTACCGTCATCCCAGTATAACCCAAAGTCGTAGGCTAAAACTATTATATAACTATAATTCAGGAATAAAATATTTTTACATGTAACTATTATGCCCTCTTAGATGCTACCAAGTTTTTAGTACTGCAACCTCTCAAATATGTAGAAAAGATTCATTTCGACTCCGAAGTTGAAATTTTTACTCAGAAATTCCGAAAAACAGCGATATGTCAATTAAATGTGATATCAATTTTTAACTTTTTAATAACAGCAAGTACTTATTTATTTCTTGTCAAGTTAGTGAAAATACTCGAATGAAATGAAAGCTTTTAAGCGAGCTATGTTTAGGAACCGTCGGAAATCTTTTGGCAGTACTGTTCGTTTCAGTTCACCCAAAATTCGTGATTTGCTAGCGGAGTCTGGATGAGTTAATACTGGAATTATCGAACGATCTTCGATCATTTGGAAACATAAAAATTTATAGAAAGTTAAAGCAAGCCCCAATAATTAAAACAATAATTAAATCAAGGAATTAAGTTATTCTATTAAAAATATAAATATGTCGTTTTAATTATATTAAATCTAAAATTTGCAATTTTTTTCTAAAACATTGATACTTTGAATACTCATTTTAACAATTTTTTTTCTTCTTTATCAAATTATTGTAAAATTTTTTTTCAATCAGCTTAAGCCTGCGAAACTGTCAATTGTTTGGCTTAAAATCGAATGTCACTCATTTTTATTTGACTGTAACCACCGAAGTGAAATGAAAAGCCAATATTTTTGCATGATGTCCATTCGCCCATCCATACAGTCGAACCCGAAAAATGTGCAACTAGCGATCAAGCATATATTGAATAAACAGCTTTTTATCCATCCTCTGAATTGAACGTTTTTTTTTTCTTTTGAAACAAGAAGATTATTAAGTTATAAAGAATAAATCTGGCAAATGGTCGACCAAGGAAAAAGCGTTAGCTTCGATCTATGACTATCTTAAACCGCTTTTGCATAGAATTAGTTATTTATGATTTGAAGCAGTAAATCGGCTATAGCGAAAATGAAAATGTGCATAAATACTAACTGATTTAGAAGACAAACTGAAAATAATAACCATAAATATTGTTTGAAATTCCATTTGACCTAGTTAAATAAAGTAACTTGTCGTTCGATAAAGACGGTTATTATATAAAAAAAGTTAGCAGTAAGATCCCTTCACACTATGCAAGAGTGGTTCCAGCCAATATGGTAATAGTCCATTCATTATTTGAAGGCATTAGGAGGTTAACAGAATTACAGTTATATCAAAAGCCTGTGCGATACCAATAATTCCTAGGGGACTCACATCTACGAAATGTAAATGCAAATCTTTTAAAATAAGGCACGTGAATGTATGTATTGAGTTTTCATCTGAAAATTTTTACTCTTCGTCGAAAAGATAGACGGCCCTAAATCCACGGAAGCCAACATTGGTTAAACTTCTTAAAAAATCATAATGTACCGATTACCTACATGTAATCTGTATATCTTTGATAGGTATAAGTATTAAAGTAATTTTTTAAAATGGTGTCTTGAACGCCGCTTTTATTAAATGAAAGAAGAACTTCATGATGTTATGCCACAATGAATTTAAAGTATAGCGTAACTTTGGTAACACAAACCCAATAAGCGAGCGTGAAAGGTAAGCTATTAAAATAAATAAGAATATTATATTCAGCTAGCGCCGAATTTTTTATACCGTGGACCTCCTAGAAAAACTAAAAGCGAAAATCTAAGTTTTCGTGCCTTATAATACTGGGTGAGCGAGGCTAATTATTTCTATTTTAGTAAAATATAAGTGCAAATTTTCACAGTTTCATCTGCTGTAGTTTATGAGTAATGACTGAAAAAATAATTTTTTCTTTCTAAAGTTAGAGGTGTCTCAATTTACGTCGCATTGCAGATGTCTCTTTGATCCGGTTTGGTTTATTTTCAATACTAATATATGTGCAAAAATTTCAAATGGTTTCGCCCAATTTGTATTTAATTTCTGGGGCCACGATAGTATTTACCATAGACATTACATTGACAGTGCTTACATCGATTTGGATTTTAAATATACCGATCAACGGAAACGATTTTAAGGTATAAAAACTTGCAAAAAATTTCCAGTGAGCGTTTCAAAGAAGAAAAAAAACATCATAAAATGAACCTGCGATCTCCCATATAAAGCTCGCCCTCGTATTATCAAGAAAATATTTCTTAGATAGGTTGTATATGAGGATAAGACTATATTTTATATACATGCTCCTTGCTCCGCATTTCCAACACACGCTACTAACCTTCGAAGGGTGCATTTATTTTACTACAAATTGGTAAAACCTCAAAAATAGTTGTACAATTTGACAGCAGAAAGATTATAGTCGGAAAAGGATGACAAATAAAAACCCTACATCTCATCGCCTGAAACTTCGTTTATTTTCGTTATTAAATAGCAACAGACATACCTTGTTGCTATGTAAAAGCACTGTTCGGGAATTATGGCCAGAAGAATAGAGCTACGCAGTCCGAATTCGCAATAGTTAGTTTATATGTCATACTATTGCCGACCAAATTTCATCACAAAACATTAAACGTTACACTTTTCGCCGCATAGAGACTATTATTTCATAGGAACAGTTATACGTGAGGAATTTCAAAAAGCAGGCCCATCCAAGCCAAGTTGTTCATATCAATTTAACATGCCGGAGTACTACTATTCAGCGATCTTTGTGAACAATTTTGAAATTGCGATAACTTTCTCAAAATAGAAGAATATATAGAGAGTGTACGTAGAACAACAGAAAAATACACAGACATCAGACAGACAACAGGGAACTTGCCTAGATCGATAGAGAAAATTTCTACATTTAGCGTAATAATTGTATCTGAAACATCAATCTGGATGTTTTATAGATTCTTACAATTTAATATAATATATGGCATAGATATTAACAATCCGGTTTGCGCGTTTCCTTTTTTGTATGCTCCTCGACAATTCCGAAAATTTTGTTAAGAGAGAATTTAGAAATATAGTTTCTATGAAAAATTGATATTTATAAGCGATTGGTTTAGTTGTTTTTCATGTAACGAGGCAAAATGTATGTCATTTGAACTCATATTTGGCAAGTCCATCATAACCCCAATGGAATGCTGAGCTATTCTTTTGAAACCTCGCAAGACTCTCCGTGTTTATAAATTAAATAATCAATGTTACTTATTTAGGTTTTGTGTGCAACCCACTGTATAAAACAGAATAACTGAAAGCTGAAACAATGCGAATAAGGTATTCTTCTATATAGAAAAATGCAAATAAATATACCTATGTGCATACATACCATAAAGCAGAGATCTCTTAATTTTGACATTTACAATAAGTTTAGAATATTTGCCTACTGGCAAATATAAAAATTGATCCAAAAGCGCAGGTTGGTCAAATAGTACTGCACTTTTTGTTAAAGAACCTGACAATTGATTAAACTATTGATTAAACGGTTTTTGAAGTTCACATTATCGAATATATACACTCTTGTCTGTGTTCCTCCCTTTGTGCTTGATAAACAAAATTGCATCTAGACGTGAATATCTCCAATTTATTGATCAGATTGGATCCTGTGAACTAAAGTGCTTGAATGTAAGACTTTTCTTTAAAATTTCGTTAAAATTAAATAAAAAAAATAACACTACACGTCTGAGTTAGGTTAACTCTCAGTTTGTTAAAAACCCTCACTTATTTAAAACTTCTTGTTAATTTGCATTATTAATTTTGTTATTATCAAACAAATATACAGATTCGCGGTAATTAAAATGAATGAGCGCTTTTCTAGGGCAGCGGTATTGGGCTGAAGTAGAAAAAACCTAACAATTATCGCTTGACCAGTATCTACTTATATTTCCATACGATGCGATATATATTAAAATATTTCGTTATTAATCGAAGAAGTTGCAAGCAGGCATTTAAAAAAAGATTTTGATAAATGTTACATGTTAAATTCGAATGTCCTGACTGCAAAATTTCCAAATTGAAATTAGAAATTTCACGAAAAGTTAGAAATATGATTTTTTTTTTTTTGATGTATTTTTGGATAGGAAAATGCTGTTTCATATATATGAGCTTTTCGCTTGTTAACTTAATTTGACGCCTCACAAACATATCAAGAGCACATTCTCTACTGCTACATGTCCGCTGGAGTATGCAGTTATCTAATTTCAGTCTATAACGTTTACAGATTTTCTTGGCACTTGTTGATTAAATACGCTTTCCAAGAAGACCCTGCATACCCTGAATATTCTTATTACCTATCAGCCTTAATTTTCTGGTTATTTTTGTTTTTGACTTGGTACCACTTCCAATTTTTTCCAAAATTATAAAATCACAAATTTTAATTGTAAAAACCAATGCAGTTAGAGCACATCTCTCACAAGTCTCACGTCTTCTATTATGTGGTTTTATTTATTATATTTTAGTTTTAGTATAGTTTACAAGTAGAGAGAACGTTGATAATTTAATGCTCTGATTAAGTGATTTAATGGGAAAGAAATTTTCTCTTTATATATTATTCTTATAATTTATTTTTTATGTTCGCTTAATGTTCGCTTAGATGAATCTGTTCGTTTATTGGTTTCGGTTACGCTGTCGCCATTGACGCAATCATCCTACTTGACACCACACAATCGCTGTACATGCACCCGTAAACTCACTCTCTTTGTCCGCCTGCTTGCCACCCGTTGTCACTTTAATTACTAATAACAAGAGTGTTGCTATCTGATTATGTTTGACTGTTTTTCACTTTTTCTCGTTGGCATGAGTGTTTGCGTTAATGCTTTTTTGCATATTCATTTATTCAAGTATTTTTTACCGAAAAAAAATGTACAACACTAACCTTTTAATTTCCCTTATTTGTATTCTATTATTTTCTTCACTTTCCATCTTAATCACAAAAATTTTCTTAAAAACATCCTAACATTCGTGATTTACGCACTTCTTTTGTATATTATAGCACTGAATGCCAAGTTTTACATTTGATTTCTAGTTAAATATTTTTTATGTATTCGTTGTTTGTTCTCGGTTATGGTAGTGTAAAAACCACAAAATTTTGTATCCTGATCATATATAGAGTTACCATGTTGTATTATTTTTCGTACTGGCGTTGCCGAAAACATTTTTAGACGATCTTAGTTAAAATTTGTTGCTTTCCTCTTCTATTTTTTAATACATTCTGATTTTAATCGAATTCTATTTTTCAGTTTTCATAACATTTATTACCGCTTTTAAAGTTAAAAAATGTTGCCAAGTCTGAAGCAAATCACTTTCGTAAACCAAGTTCAACGAAATCACATGTGTTCATGTAATATTATTTCAATAATTCTTTGCCTTATTTTTACCGCGATTTCAATAAAATATTAATTTCATATTGGAACCAAAATCAGTAATGTTGAAAACGAAAACCAAGAATATATAGTTCCATTTCTTATTTTAAGGCACTACCCAAAAAAAAAAAAATATACATATATATATACATATTATATACTACAATGTGTATTGAATTGTACGTTTTTTCTATCGATATGTATTTAAAGCTATGTGACAGTTGGCAACATTTATGCATATTATTATTAAGTAAAACCAACGCTTCGTTCACAGACATGTTGTATATATCTGGAAATGTGTACGCACACAAATTATAGGCTAAGTTCAGCTATAGAATATATTTTTAAAAATCTTATCGTCGATTATGCTATAATTTTCTAGTGACAGACTAGTCGGTATAAATTATATTCTTAAGAACATCACAAAATTATTTAAGGCTTATGGAACGTTTGTAACGTATAAAAATCTACTTTCTGGGGACGAAAAAACGCATATCTCATCTTCATGTGAAAACTTAAGTCTCAAGGAACGAACTGTATTTCAATGTTTTCTTATTAAACTCGTCAAATTAGCTTCAAAAATCAATTGAAAAAGTCGACCTGGGTGCTCACATGAAGCAAACAAATTCCTGATATTTTTTAAGTAAAGTAAAGTAAAAGAATTTTAGTTGTGAAGGTGAAGTTAAGTTCAAAATTTTTCTTTAATGAAATCCATGCGTCTAGTTTGCAACAACAATAATGTCAGATAAAGCGTTCGTCTATATATATTTTTAAGTTTACAATTACTAAGATGAGGGTAAATTGTGTAGAAATATAATTTGGAAAATAAGGGATTTTATATATACTGTGATACATATCAAGCATTTCAATGCTGGTTATTCTTTGCAATCAAATATCACAGTCGTGGCAGCTATAAAAAAAAATGGACTAACCTATTACAACTTTTACCCTTTTGTAGATAATTATTGGAAAATTTAAAATATCGATTAAGGGAATACGCTGTTATAACAACCTAAAAAAACGAAAACGTCCGCAACTTTTTTTAAAGACAGCAGAATAATTACGCCAAATTCGAATTAAAAGAATGAAAAGTGCATTTAATCTAGTGAAATATGTATAAATTTTAAAAATATTGAGTTTCATACTATGAGCTAACTATTCGAATTTTTGATCAGAAAAAGTCACTCCTTTATTGGTAAAAAATGTTTAACATATCGAAAAAATCCTATGTGTTTCGCTGCAGAATGTTATTTTAAAGGTATTGCAAAAAATTTGAATGAAAAAAAATAAAACCGTGCTTCGAAAAAATTAAATTTTAAGTGCACTATCATACAATCATGTTCGGAAAATCAAATTTTTTGACCATTTAAGATTTTGCTACGCCTACAATTGTCTTTTTACGTAATTCTTAACTATTTAAGCGATCACTTAAGTCAATAAAAAAATATGTTGCTTGAAAAATTTACAGTGGTTTACTCCTTTAAGAAACCGCAGAAAGAATCATGAGTTTGGCATAAAAAAAAAATTTTATGATAAACTTGCTCTTATAACAAGTATACTTTCCTATACCGATTCTGCACTTCACTCTGATCATGGTTATGTAAATAGGTATTGTTATTTGTTAGAAAGAGTTGGCAAATCTAACTTCTCTGTTTCCTTTCTTCGAGTTTAACAAAACGTTGAAGTTAATAAAGAACTGACCAACCGGAGATTTTTGTTTTGAGCTGTTCATTTAAATCACAAGAAATAAATTTACAATTTACGTGCCTGTATGATGTTTTTTAAACTTAGCGGATGTCGAAAATATTTTGAAAGCTAGGTAAAGACTCATGTTACCTAAACAGATAAATAATCTATAAAATACAATTTGTTTAAAAAGAGACCAATAACAACTATTTACTATGTTACTATATTGAAAATAGTTTTACATCTGGCTTATCAAAATATGCGAATTTGAGGTAAGTCCAATTCTCTCTCGAAAAGAGCTACCAGAAATCTATTTTATTTGAAGATTGTGGAAGCATAAAACTCATATACATAACATGCATCAACCCTTTGTCAGATGAAAATAGTACAGATACGTCTTCCAAAAATGCGTTTAAAGACTCTCTTATTGTGTACAGTACGGAGAAGGTAACCCAAAACTCCATTAAGGTTATGCTACACAAACTTACGATTTAGTGGAGTTAGCATTTTTAAAACTTCACTTAGTGAGAAACTAAAAAATCGGTAAAACGAGAACTTAATTATTAACAAATCATTCGGTGAAATATGCCAGGCTAAAGGGAGGCCATAATATAAACCTTGTTTGTTGGAATTTCATTACCTCTTTGGTAAAGAAAACTTTGTGTCTTCATTCTTTTACTTTCTGCAGATTTTTTAAAAACAAAATGTTTGGTTGACTTTCGTCGTAAAACTATTTTACAATTATCTACGTAGTCTTTCTTGTCGTATCCAGGATCGTACGTAAGTCTCAATTTTGCATATAGAACAATAAGCCAAAAACTTCTGACAATTTCAATGAAAATCCAGTGACTATTTTTTTTATATTGAAGTTAAAAAGGTAGTCAAATTAATGGCTGTCTATGGATGTGATAAAGTTGTGTTTAGAATTTTGTTTACCTGCAATTGTTTTTGTGAAATTCTCTAGGGCTCTGCCGCAATGTTGAGAAAGCGACTTTTTGACTCATTTAAACATTTTATATGCACGAAACTGAAAAAGCTATGTTATCCAGAAATGCAGGGATTTTTCAAGCGTTCCATCCCAACGTATTTTTATTGATCGTTGAAGAAATTGCACCATACGAGGTGATCGGCAGTGATTTTGTGTTAAAAAAAATTTTTGAAAGGGTTTTATTAGTATGATGCCAATTGTATTCGAATAATGAGGAAGAGTGCGAATAAAATTTTCGATCTATGAAGGAAATACAGCGTCGAATGCACGACTATGAAAATCTGTTATTTCTTTTAAACTTTCGTCATCTTTTCATATTATTATTATTATTATTATTATTATTATATAAATTTAGCCAGAGAATAAATTCTAAGAATTAAGTCTGCATTAGCATCTAAGGCTTTCGGCTTTATTATTATTTTTTTATTAATATTATTATTATTGTTATTATTATTATTATTATTATTATTATTATTATTATTATTATTAAAAACTCTACCACACTTGAGATTTGAACCCACGACCATTGAATTGCTAGTCGAGACACTTGTCTATTCGACCGCTCAGGCGGATCATCATTTCATAGATTTATGTCTTTAGAACAGATTCAATTTATGCTCTTGCAAGTAGTAGAGTGAACACCTAGTTCGATGTTTGATAAGATAAAAATTCGTTTATTTTACTGCGTGGCCTGTAATATCCTTTTACTTCTCTGTTTCTATCTACTTGTCAAATCCTTATGAATAGAACGAAATATTAGAGGATATTTTATTTACAAACAAGAAATCTACAACCACTTCGGAACAATCCTTGAGCAACCTTAACTTGAATTGGTCGTAGGTAGATATTTGAAACTATTATAGTTTTGAACTTTTAGATATCTATGAAGACATTTAAAAATTCCGAATTGTCTTGACGTGATTTCAGTCCACATTTACGTAAAAGCGAAGTAAAGCGACCTAAGATACATGTGCGCTGGTTTTCAACTGTGTAGCAATTGTACAATGATTACATATAAATGAGATAAAATGTTATATTTTAATTCGCTTTTTTCTAATATCGCGGCAAACGAACTAATCTTCTAAACCAAACAAGCAAAGGAATTGGTAAAGTTGTGGCCAATGTTGAAAATCTTCTAGAGAGTGCTTCAACTAAATATTTAGTTAGATCTAATATTTCGACTACTGCGAACTATCAGCAATTGCACAAATAATTCTAAAAAGATTTTATGAAACCGGCAAGTTGTTAGTTGGTAAAATGAGTCAATTGTTTGAGAATCGCAGATCTTACATCATCAACACTTAAGGCAATTAGATATTTTCAGGTATGTTTTGGTATTTTATAAGTATTTCACATGTATGTAGCGTTTGGTTTACTTATTTTTCCATAACTGAAATGTTTACCTTGTCATGTTTGATAAAATCAGGAAGGCGCCCTGGTTGATGTTGCATTAGTTTCCATATTTTTGCCAGAGTACGAACATTCCATTCTGCTAACCTTGACTGCTGATCCCCACCAAATCAAGGAAATCCCTACGAAATGTATTTTTTTAGGTATTTTAAGGATGGGGTTGCATGGAGAATACTCATCCACAGCATCCAAACCGCTCATAAAATTTTTGTATGCAATAATACTTATGATTTTTCTTAACGAAGATGGCTTTTATGGTATGTATGCTACGTATAGTACGTGATATTAAAAGTTATTTCTAATTTTTCAAAATTTACGTGGGAATATTTCTCTGGAGGTTATTCGAAAAATACTAGAAAAATGCTGCAAACATTTAATAAAAAACGCGTTCTTAACACTACAACTACTACCCACATTTTGCATATGCATATTTTTACCAGAAGGGATCATTTTGATTTCCTATTTTTGTCGATTTTGCACAGCCACAAAAATGAAGGTAGGAAGCTGAAATCTGGCACAAACATTTCTTATTAGATTAGGGATCAATGCTATAGAATGGTTGAGATCTGTTCAAATATACGCCCACCATTAACGAGAAACTGGAATAACCTCGAAAAAAAAGATAATTTTTTCATATTTTTGTCTACAACTTTTAACCTTGCTGCTTTTCCCGTATATATTTCAGGTCTACGTACCATTAATAACTGTTATTACTATAATAATTTAATATTAAAATTAACTTAACGATTACTTCTAATGTCTCTTTGGTAAACTTCTTGGGTAAACTTCTTTTAAAACATCGGCAGAAGTTTTACCGTCTGCGGTTTCTACGGCTGGGGCTAATAAACGATTTCTTGCCGACTTTATTGAGCGGCAATAATCGTATATGCAGTATATATTTTTTTGTTATGTTTGATATATGAAAGATTCGCCGACACATCTATTAGCTGATGTGCAAACTTTGGTCGCATAGTATTACGCTAAGACCTAGTCCTAAATCGTCTGTCAAATTTATTGTTTCTAATAAAACACTTTTTGTATCTTTCCTTTTCGTCACCTTTTTGGATACAAAATACTGCAATACATAATACCAGTTGGAGCAAATGTCTTTGATTATTACGAAAGGGCACCCTGGCCCAACTTTACCCCTTTGTACCTGCAGACTGAACAGAAGCATTTCAACTAAAATGAATAGGTATGCAGATGAAATCCAAATACCAGTTTCAAGCACAAAATACCCTGCTGTGGTAGTGTACTTGGTATAGGCGTCATAATTGAAGTCTGAGGCCATGTGTTCGATACCAGGCGGGTTCGTTTTCAATGTATTTTTCTTCAAATGAAATTTCCAAACTGGAAATAATTATAACATGTTTTTTTAATAACAACAGTTATATAATATATATATCAATATATATATAACATATATAACTTATATATAAGATATACAACTTATATATAACATATGTAACATATATTGTATATATATATACATATATTATATATAGAACAAATAACCAACAAAAAAAGAAATATAAAATTATGAAATATAGTTATAACAAGATTTTTTAGAAATAGATGGATATATAGAAAACTAATAGTAATTCTCAAAAAAAGAGGCAAATTTATTTATAAAAAAACATTGAAATCAAAACACCAAAGCTAAATGGTCAAGCACAGAAAAATCACAAACTGAACTTTCTGTTGCTTATGCCCACACATGTAATTGCTTAAGCAAAGGCAAGCACAAGCGCACACAAATATTTCTTCGAAAGCGCTAATACATCTAGGCACAAGCCTATTCAATACATTCTTTTATCGTGCACGTATATTCATAGCGCATAGTCTGGCACATACGTAGTGCGCTCATTTAGATTATTGCGTCCGTTTAAGTTCTTTTGTCATCTCTTACTCTTTTTCATGGCGTTTGTTTATATTGGATGTTTTCAACTAGGCCATGATAATTTTGTTGGACAAATTTGCTTGCGAAATGCTTGTCTTATAATTGTTTTGTACGTGATGACATTCACTATAAAGAAAAGGCAATGAAAGAGAGTAAAAGAGAGAATAAAGGAACTAATATGGACACATTTACTGAAGTTTGCGCACTATCTAAGCGCATTAGCAATAGAAATTTCAATTTTTGATTTTTCTGTGCTTGGTTACAACTTTTTTATAGACAAATTTGTCTTCTTTTTTATTATAATTCCTAATTTCTATTGTATAAATTTTTTCCTTTTATTAATATTAAAATGAAAATATTATTATATTTCCAATGTACATTTCCAAAATATATTTTCATCAATATCGAACTTTGCCCATAATGTCATTGAAATAAAAGGCAAATCGAACTTAAGATCCGCGCGGAATCGAATCCAGCGCCTATTCACAAATTTAAATTTCAATGACAACGTTTATGCCAACTATGTCATCACAGTCATGTCGCACTCTTTACTTAAGACTGACATACACCAATAAAGTAAAGTACGAAAAGGTAAGATTTTTCTTATTAAGATCCGCATTTATGGGTTGAGGGTCAAAAAATATATACAATAACAACAATTTAAGATTTTTTTGATTGAAAATAAAATTATAAATAAAAAATATACTGCAATCCCAAAAAATAACACAAAAAAGTGTACATACAACGAAAACACATGACTAGAAGGTTCGAAAAAAAAATATCTTTGGCTAACAGTACTTAGTTTTTATACTTGTTTTCGTAAATTTGAATAGTAATTTATAGTAATGTGAGTTTTTCATTTTTTTTTCTTAAAGTGTTATACAATATACAAAAACAACAAAGAAATTTCTCAAGAGATTAAAACTGTGATTGCAAAGTGGAGAAATTTAGTTCGGAGAAATAGCAAACACAATTGGAATTAGTCGCGCTACTATTCAGACTATTACAAAAAATTACAATAACATAAACACCACAGAAAATAAGCACCGATCAAGTCAACCAGACAACCTTATAGAGCGTAAAAATCGCAATATTATCAGAATTGCAACATATGCACCAAAAACTGGTGCTGTTGATATTGCAAAATGCATGAAAAAATATAAGTCAGTTAGTAGTTATCCCGAGATCGTTCGAAATATTTTAAGACCCAAAGATTTTCATAGCCAAATCGAGACAAGCATTCCCAAATCATGATATACCCTCCGTGCTTTACAGCTGAAAATAAATTTTGGATCGCCATTGCTGTATTATGTTGCCATTTTATTCTGTTTTTATCATTGTATCCGAATATATTAAATTTAGACATGGCACTAAAACTTACTGTTTTGCAAAAATTCATATCATCATTTTTGTGGACTTTTGCAAACTCGAGCCATTTTATCATGTTAACTTTGTTTATAAATGTTTTTTCCTTGGAATACGGCTATGAAACTTTACAATCACATTTCTAACCTCTTGAGAAATTTCTAACTAAAAATGTTTTTTTTTCGTACATTGCAGCGATCGTTTTTCGCCATATGTACAATTTATTTCGTGTTTTTTTTTTTTTTTTAGAATTGAAGTATATTTTTTGATTGTAACCTTTTCCTAAGTCAAAAAAAATCTTGAATTATTATTTAACATAAGTTTGTGCTTCTGCGGACCTATGTTTTTTAACCCTCAACATATAAATGCAGTTTTTAATAAGAGAAACCTTAATTTTTCGTATTGTATGTAGACTATTGGGCTACAATATATCTCATACGCGTCCCTATGTTATTTAATTCAAATGTTTCTGTTCAATATGCAGATTTCAACGTATATATGTTGAAACGTATACATGAATTGAAACGCACATAAAATATAAAATGCAAAATATTGTTTTCTTTACGATGAAATATTTTTAAAATATACTGTAAAGATTTAAAAAATGATAAATTTAGAAAAATAAAATAAGTAGGAAAACTACGTACAATAAGACCTAGGGAAAACAATTGTAATAATAATTTGTTGTTAGCAAATACAGAGACAAGTGGAGACAAAAAGAACATCGATGTATTTTGTTGTCTCTGATATAATGTTTTTGTTCTTACTCTCGTTTGTAGCGTTTGTTTATATTATAGGCAAAAGTGCTGCTTAATAACTTTGGTCTCAATCAATGACTTATTGATACAAAGAATCACTCTTAGGGTGCACAGCTTTAAAAAATCGGCTGTCCATGCCGTTTTGGAAAAAAGAGAAAATAAGCAGTTAGCGATGTTTTATATAAAACATCTACTACCATTTTTAAGGAATAAACGTTCTTTCTTTTTTAATTGCATAATGAATGTGAAGAACTAAACAAAAATGCTCATAAATTTTGTCGCATGATCGAAAACTCTGGAATCTAAAGGGAAACCTTATAAATTAAAAAAATGTCAAACATTGCGCGGCAACGAACTTCATGAGATTGTCCATCTTTTTTGGTAGAAGTTATTGGGTGGTCAATATAAAAATAAACAAAAGTGTTGGAAGACTGAGTAGAACTGCCTAAGCAGCATGTTTAGCATCGCAGTTTTCGCAAACTGCAGAAGTGCTGTCTATCTTCAATTACTAAATTATCAACGCGGGCTTTATTGAAATATTCAAATCTAAAAAAAATCTATGTGAACAATCACGTATCTTAAAGTCAACTTAGGCTTTACTTTTTCGGTGGGTTTCGCAATGCGTATGTGATAGCATTCAGCATTGGTTGATGATTATCGATTTGTTGAAATCACGTATGGGCAACAGCTGTTAAATACACTCTCCTATACTTGTCGAACTACGCGAAAGCACAAGAGTTTACGTTTGGCATTGGTATTGGTTGCTTAGAGTTGCATTTATAAGAGAAACCAACTGTAAGTTGAAAGTAAAATAAATTGAAAGCAAAATTGCTTACTTGCAAACAGATGAGCCAAAAGAAAAAATACTAAGTAAGAGGGTTATAGGCTGCGGCTGAATCTCGCATAATCACCACTATTAAAATCTTAGTCATCCAATGCTCTTATTTATTGTCATAAAAATGTGAATGGGATAAAATTTATCTTTCACCTTTTATTTCACTAAAAGATATTGTTAATCTATCATGTCGCGAAGTCCACCATAGTTAAATAAAATTAACACACCCAGCTTTTCGCTTTTACTTGACACCCATGTGGACGGTATTTTTAAGAAAAATTGTATCCAGCAAGTCGTAACGTCCACAATAATTAATTAGAATTAATATACTTAGTTTGGTGCATTCTACTCTACAAATTCTTTTATTGTATATCATTATCAACGGTATTGTAGCGAAAAAATAATCCACTAAGTCACGATGCCCACCATAGTTAATTTAGAATTAACACACCTAGCTTGTCGTATTCTACTCCCCAAATCCTTTTATTTGATACGGTTGTTGATGGTATTATTAAGAAAAAATTAATCAACCAGGTCGTAATGTCCACCATAATTATTTTAGAATTAACGAATTTTTATGTAGATAACATATCTTAATTTGAGGAATGTACCAAATAATTTTAAACATTGTTTTGTTAACCTTATGCTTAATAACCATAAAACCTCAAAAAAGTAAAAAAAACAAATTTCATCACTTATAACTTGGTGTGAGCATGCCCGTTTTTCTCCATCTTTGCACATAAATAGTAGTTTCTCGTAAAGTAAATGTAAAAAATGTTTGCATTCTATCTTTCATAGATTTTTAAATTTGTGAGTAATGACCATAAATTTTTATTTAGAAAAACTGAGTTGCGTGCAGCTTACGCTTCCTTGTGAGCTTGTGTTCTGCCCAATTTGGCGCATTTTCAATACCAACCTGCGCGTAAAGACTTCCTATGTTTCTACCAAATTTGAAGTCCATATCTTCATTTTGGAGATCAGGAGAGTGTCAACACCACACAGACACATGGACAGACATGGTTGCAATGCAGAATTTCATGCTGATTAAGGATATATATATCTTATACGATCTCTGAAGCTTCTGTTTGGGTGTTCCAAACATTATGTCAAAACGAGTATACCCCACATCTTTCAGTGGTCGGTATGAGCAACGAAAAATTAACAAACAAAAACAAACTATTGAGCAAAAAAGTGTAACAACAGCCGAAAAAAATAAAATATATATATAGTCAGTTAAAAGCATGGATTTAAATTTGGAAGATTTGCAGCAAATATGTCGTGTCTGTCTATAAAAAGACGACGTAAATTTGTATGATAGCAAAGTAAAATTAATCGAAACCAGTTAGGGAGCTTAACTCTAACGATCGCAAAATTAGTGAAAATAGTAGCAGCAAGGTGAGCATATTAAATATGTATGTGACCCATATACGTCTCATAACTTGTGTTTTTACACTGATCTTTTGGAACTAGATGCAGAGGTCGCTTCTATGTGTTGGGTCTGTTTGGAGAATTCAAAGTTTTGCTATGGTTTTTATAACAAATTAAGGACTGCGAATAATAATTTAAATTATTTATATCAAGTGTGTTTAAACAACGTTATATAATAAATAAAAAACGGGCAAGAACGCCAAGCCGAATTGAGAAGATTTCAATGAAGTGACAGTCAAGGCATGCTAGAAGAACCAACACACTTTGGCTTATCTCGGTAAACTAATATATCCTTCACTTTAAAAATTATTAAGAGTTTTTTGACTTCATGGAGCAATATCGCCTTGGCGGTAACAAAATTTTTCCATACTACTGTTGGAAATAGTGCAAAGAGCGATGAAACAGAATCCCAGCATTCCCTCATATTATTAAAGAAAGATTATAAAGTTTTAGAAGTATATGATTTGAGAAACTTACAAGCTCTTGAACACTATGATGCAATATATAAGCGTCAACATTGTCCACAAGCGTTGCATCTATGTAAATTTTGTACTCAAGCGTTCAATCTAAGTGCCGACCGTTTTAAATATATATGGGAAGTACGTAAAGAATGCAAATGTGCGATATGTGGAAAAGGACATTGTTACAATGGCTTTGATTGATTTTTGTTTGAGAAAAACCACCAAGGAGAGCGATGATGATGGTAATAAAAACTTACCAACATCTGACGGGATTGATCTGGAGACAGAGGGAACATCTTTAAAAACTTTTTGGTTTGGCCATAATTCAGAATAAATGGAAATAAACTAATGTTAACCTTAATGTTTGTTTTCGATTGCACAATAAATATTCCAGAGATTTGTAAGAATATTCGGCTGGGGTCTATATCAGCAATCAATTAATCTCCCAAATTTATAGATTTATGCAATAAAGTTCGTCTTTTTCAGTAAAGTGACAATCCGTATATCATTTCTGACAATATTATTGTATTTTGTTTGGGAGAGCAAATAAAAAATACTATAGCGACGATACTTCTTTTTATAAATTTTTTATTACGTCTATTTCATTAATTAATGTATTTCATAATGAAATAAATATATGCATGTGCTACGTGTATAAATAATATCCATTTAAAAATAAAAAGAAATATTTGTCCATAAATATTGGGTTTGTTTATTTATTTATGAGAGAGCCAGCTGTTATTTTTGGATTTTGGCAGCCACAATTATTTTTCTCTTTTTTCTGTTTTTTTATTTATATAGCAACGAAAATGACACGAAAGTCTTACGCAATTAGGACAAGCACGTTTATCACCTATCGCGGTCGCGAACGAAAGCTAACTTTCAGATACGTGATTACCTCCTGAAACAATGTCGAAATTTGGTATATGTGCAGGCCGCGAACGCCTCCTAAGGACTTTGTAATTTCTGAACAATATTTTTTTAGATCTCCAATGGAGGGCAGCAAACTAAATTGAACACAAGTAGTAGTTGTTGGTACATGCGCACACATTTAAATATATCCAATTTTTCCAATTGAACGCAATCATTAGTTTGCCGTGAACCAGAATTATCAGTTCACAATATAGCAAGAGTGTTGCAACACGGAAAAAATTTGGGGATAGCTCGGACATTGTACACAGTTTATACAAGTGTAAAGGATCGTTGACGAAATCGTCGAAGTCTAGGAGAAAAATTGGGAGCAGTCTTCACGTCCTAGAGACCACAATCCGTTGGTGTTTCACGAAGATCTATAAATTTTACGTTAGGCACAAGAGACGACTTACGTCGCAATAGGATATTCTTCCAAATAAAACGTCTCTTTAGCAAGTTTAATCAGTCTGATGTTTTATATTCTGCAGATGTCCCTGTTGCTATTCATACGAAGTTTTTTTCAAATGTTATGCTTTTAGGAGTTGTGAGCCCATTTGATTTAAGGATTGAATGTTACCATCTACTCCATGGTTTTAGAAACACTTTTGAGACCTAACATTAGTAGTGTACGTAAGGGCAGCCCATAAAAGAGCTGCAAAGTTCTTACTCCATCACACAAAGCCGTCAATGGCGAAAAATTTTTATCACCATGAGGTTGTTACCCTTAGTTTTCTATTTTTATTCTTCCTTCATTAGTTCTTCTAACTATTGAAACAAACCTTGTGTTCGTATTACATTTTTATTAAACATTTTTTACAGTATATTAAATTTATGCACTGTTTGTTGTTAAGCGTTACATGTTATAAAATGCCTCTTAAATACATTGGTTATGCTATATTTGTGAGCTAACTGATTCGTTAACATCAGCTCTAACAATGTGCGTTTGCATAAATTATTTTTACCACTTTGCTTCCGCATATCTGAAAAAGGAAAAAGTTCGGCATTTTTCCAACAAATGATTTATGATCGCGTAAGTTTGGTAACATTAAATCAATAAGGCCACAGTATGGCCCCTGTGAGAAGTAGTGTTCCATACAAATTTAAAAGAAACACTGCGTCTGCTGTTGATTTAGCCGAAAGTAATTGCGTTTTTAAAACGCGGGGAGCCATTTCTGAAGAAACCAAAAACTTGCGACGGAAAGCGGATTACTTGCCACAATAATATACACAAACGACATTGAGCCAAAGTGGACGAAGACCGAATTGATTCTACATAACTTAGTTTGTTTTTGGTAGAATTAGCGGACGATCGTGAACTGCTTCAACCTCGGCATACGATTGGTTCCAGCGCCGACAATTAATTATTTTAACGCAGGTAATTGAGATAAAGCATCCAGCAGTATTCAACAGGGAAGGTGTCGTCGTTTTATTACAATAATTGCAGACAACACACTTTTTTAATGACTCGACAAACATTGACAGGGTTTGATTGATCCATCGGTCGTATAGCCGGGATCTTGCCTCGCTAGACTACTATTTGTTGCGGTCTCTGTGGAACCCTATTACTGGTATAAAGATTGCTTCAAAGGAAGTCTGTGAAAATCGCTTTACTCAATTGGTTGCTCCGGAGTTCGAGAAGCTGTAGAGTGATTGTATAATGGTTTCGACAGAAAAATCGCAAAGGGTTAACGACTAAAATAACACATATTTGGTTTAGTATAGTTGTTTTAAAAGTTAACGCAAAGCTGTTTGAATTTTTATGAAAAATGCAACGAATTTTTTCCTTGATTTGTTATATGTGTCCCATAATTAAGTTTGTATTTATAACCCATAAAGTATATGTAGAAAGTTTTGCTCAACATCAAATTCTGAACAGACCTGTGCCTGTCTAGGTAAGTGTTTGTTGTAAACATTCGTCTGGTTGCACAAGTTAAGACATACGCTTCAAATTTTTCAAGAACGTTAGTATTGAAAACGGTTTGAATCGGCCAAAGCACACGTCTGCAATACCACATAAATCGAAAACATCTCTGTTTTTAAAACTAAAAAAATTGGGGTTCTTACTCATTTCTTACCAATTGCAGTACATGCAATAATTAAAATTGATACTGGTTTTACTCTGTAGAGAATATTGCAGTTTCGGAAAAAATCTGCCACGTCCATCTAATGCTTGAGAGCATCGTAATTTTCTTCCTGCTCGCTTGCTTTTCTAGAAACCGTAGAACGATTTGGCTCCAGACAAACGTAATTGACCAATATGTTTCGTTGTTTCTATGATTAATATTGTTCTTATTTGTAAAGCCGACTTATCGGTTAAAAAAGTAAGAAAATTCAGGTTATTGAAGTTTGAATATAAAAATTTGATCTACCATATACCTCTTAAAAATTAAAATATTTGTTCAAATAAACTGTCACTGAGGCAACTGCTACGGTACGTAGATATTTTAGTACAGTAACCTATGGTTTTGCCGAATGCGCGGAGAATATTTTACGATGATCATTACGATAGTGATTGCACACGTAAAAATTGTTTAGAAAACTTGTAATGGAGTTGAGCAAAAATGAAACAAGTTCATTAATATTTCTGCTTATGCCATTGTTAAACAAGAAATAAAATTGGATAATTTTTGAACTGAAAGGTGTGAAAAGAGCGTTAAGCGTTTTACGTTAGAAAACCAGCGACGTACATCTTTTTGGTCCGAATTGAAATGGTTTTCTTTAGATTAATTGTTTGGAAAAGGAATCATTCAAGTCTTGCTAGGTATATGAAAGGTATAGTTCAGTAATTATAGTAATATTTGGAAATTAAAGAATTTATTTTCAATAATTTAAATTTAAAAAGAAGTAAAAACGTCACAACGTGCAATAAAATCATTAGAGGTGTAATTTGCAAGTGACGTTGAAGTGTAATAAGCACAATACAAATATCTGCGTTTAACTTTTTAAATATATATATGCATATAACTCTTGAATATATTGATAGCGAAATTCGAAAACAACGTTTTTTTATAACTCACACAACCTTTGCATTATTATATTTTTTCGAATAAACGCTTTAAATTGTGCCTATTAGTTATTTTGTTTTTTTCTCATAGATTTTCAATTTTACAAACGAATACTATATTACAGTTATATCGCTTGTGTGTAGATCCCGATATCGCATTTCTTCGTTTGTACATATCTTTTGTTCATTTAATTTCTTTGTTTATAGATAATTACTTTTTTATACAGGGAATAACAGAAAATTTGAAGAGTTCTATATAAAAAGTCTGTGGAACTTTCACTCCCTTTGCTAATGACGTTCAATCAAAATACGTTAGCTATCATGTGCACATGCTTATGCATTTCGCTCAACTTTGTGGAACTCCTGTGTGCGCAAATTTCTGCACATCGATAAACTTCTTGGAAATCCCGTTTTACATTTCGTTGAACTTTAAAATTTGATGCAATTGTTTTCTTCAAAACCTTAAATCCTGGCATACAATTACGATTTTGCGAATGCTTACAAAAGTATTATACAAAAATATAATAACAAGTACTCTAGTTATCCAATTAATTGTAATTATTTCGAATTTCAGTCGGTATCAGGAAAAATTTTCTTGTAAAAAAAGACTATAAGTATACAAACTTTTACATCAGTATAGGATATTAAAATGTATAGGTATTAAAAAATTAAATTAATACCCTAAAATCTAAACTCTGCCAAATCAATAAATAAAAAAAAATGAGTTGTGAGTAATCCCAGCACCTTTCTTCTAACATTTTTCGCGCTATTTACCAAGGAGAATTTGCGGTATAAGTTGTTAAAGTTTTTACGTATGACCCGAAAAGACAAACAGAGCTTACAATTTGCATGACATTGAGATAATCTGATGGGGTTATAGTATCTTGAGACCATTCGAAGTCAACTTCGTTTAGTAGAAATGGGGATACTATACTCCCTTTTGTAAGCGTTTTTAGAAACAAAACTTTTCACATCAACCTACTTTTTGCTAAAGACTTTACACGAATTTAAATCAGCCTGTTTGATAGCAACAGTATCTAGGATACCAAACTACCGGTGCATATTGTAAGCATGATCTCACCACTGACATATATAATGTTTTGCGATTATATAAGGGCCATCAAATTTCTTAGTCCATCGTTTAATAAAATCTAGAGAAGCTTCTGCTTTGCTAATAAAAGAAGATCGAAAGACATTTTTGCTTAAAGATAACACTTAGATTATAGATTGATAAAACTATTTCCAGCATTTGATCTTAAATTAAATACAGCAAACTTATTACAACAGTTCTCGAGAAGTGCAAACATTTGCATTTAGCCATGTTAAAAGTTGCGCCGTTTATTTCGCACCATTTCACGAGTGAAGGCAAATCCAACACAAGAATGTCAAATTTACTTACATTACTGGAGGAATGAGACATTTTTGCATTGTTCGCATGTATAAAGATGTGAGAGCCACTTGTAACAGAATAAAATATAGGGAATTAAAATGGCTACTCTGAGGAATTGAATAGCACTTTTTGACTGCGACCCTTTAAATATGAGTCAAACTAGCTTATAAGGGCCTTCGGGACACTAATTTTGAATAACTACAATAGTAATAGGTCATGCTTCATTCTGGTAAACGCTTTACTTAGCCTCAGAAGGGATAGACCCAGCTTTTATTATATCTGTCTGATGTCTATTAAAGATTACTTATATTCAACATACAAATCGCAATTTTTGAGATATTTTAATAAAATCTGGTTCCGTCATTTGTTATGGCCCAAGAACAAACTCCTTTGAAAATAGTTCGTATCATACCAGTTTTTTAGCCGCCCCCATACAACGGCTTTTTTTAGTAAATCAGTACAAGAAAAGGTATTGTAATTTTTAGAATTTTGCGACAAAAGTCGCTGAATAATAGTATTTCGACATTCTAAATTGGTGTGTAAAATTTAATTAAGCAGGGTCAATTTTTTGAACCCCCATTCATATAATCGCTTTTATGAACACTGAATCTTTATATGATAAAAAGGTCTAATTTTCAATACTTCATGGTGCAAATTGCTTCAGAACGGTAAACTGACAAAGAAGTCAACCTTACCGAATTTAGTCTAGTTATTTTTTTGGGATACTATGGCATATAAGGACTCTCAAGATAAGTAAACTCTTATAAGCTGAAAAGAACTTATTGTTAACGTTTTACGATCAAAATTTATTTATGAGAGTAATTTGGCATAAAAATGAAGTGGGCCAAATTAGAACCATATAGGTCTGTTTCTTCGACCACCGACTCCATAAAAGATTTCTCATTAATAGTAAG
The DNA here is from genome assembly GCA_000688715.1 of Glossina pallidipes. Taxonomy (NCBI): domain Eukaryota; kingdom Metazoa; phylum Arthropoda; class Insecta; order Diptera; family Glossinidae; genus Glossina; species Glossina pallidipes. The sequence continues at coordinate 91,095 of KK500035.1, forward strand.
TCTTTCAGAAAAAGATTTAATTTGTAATATTTTATGATAAAAATTGGTTCACATTAGCAAGTTAGCAAACAAATATAGCAAAAAAATATAGTAAAAAACAAAAAACCGTAGAGAATAGAATCAGATAGGTTTATTTTTAGGCCTCAATAAATATAGGACTTATCATGAAAAGCCAGCGCTTATGTGGAGAGAAAGCATAATTTAAGATGGAAATTGAAAAATAATAATTTTTACGAAGTAAATTAAGTTTGCTGAATTTGGACCACGTCAAGTGATGGTTTGAGCATCCTAAAATATGTGGGCTTTTACGAAAAGTAAACCTTTCTGTGAAAATATGTAGCTGGGGCTAGTTTTATGTCTCACAAGCTACGAACTAAATTGTCACTACCCACGAAGGTTACTAAAACTCAAATATCAGGAATCAGCACATTCAATGCTTACATGACCCATTCGAAGTAGTTCTCGTTATGTTTTTTTACTTACGCACTACTTTTTACGCTAATATTTTTTGCTATTAAAACAAAGACGAGAATGAATGTAGAATGCGAAGATTGAAACGAATGAAAATATTTTTTAGTTAAGGAACCGAAAGTTATAGTGGTTGAAAAAACGAGTGATATGTGTGCATGAATTTAAACATAAGCTACTGACAGCATGTGTATGCATGCATGTAAGTGAGAAAGAAACAACTTATAACTACACTAAAACTGATTTGACACTAGTTGATAAACTTAACATTGTGTTTACTCGGGCAACTATGCTGCGTACACTCGGCATTGACTGGACAACTTCTCTGTGACGAGAGAATTGCGATTTGAAGACTTTTCCTGAGGATTATTTTTTAACGTGTAACGAATTGGTTAATCTTTTAATAAATAAAACATCGCGAAATGAGATGAAAATAATTCCAAACTATTGTCTGTCCATATGAAATACATGTTGGCACATCCTGACTTGTGGCCGGTACTGTTTGGAATATTCAAGAAACTAAAGGAAGGTGATACCTAAGATGATAACCACATACACGAGCAATATGGCAACATCGTTATGTTATTCATTCTTGATATTACAGAGCTTTTTCTCACAGATTATTTTTTTTTTAATTTTAATAATGATTTTAAGTGTTTAATAAAAGTAAAATAAAAGTCGTTGTTGGCAACTAATTGTACACAAAATTAGTAAAGAAACAAAGAGAAAGAGAAGAGCGCCCAACAATACTCAGTATTCTTGAAAGCGTGAATAGAATTTGGAAGGGAATCTTTCGTCGTATGCAAAGCTAATTTTAAATCTTATTTGACTCAACTTAAAAATTGCGACTTTCACTTGAACCATTTAAAACATGCATTCCATTAAAGACAAATAGAAATTTTGGGTCGTACAGTGGGATACAGCAGATTCCAGAGATCAGTTTCTAAAGTAAAAACCGTTATTGAGATGTGACATTTGAAATGTGTGGAGGATTCTGTCTTGGCATTACGTACTATTCAGCTTTATATCAAATGTCTTTAGACTGACTACAGTTTTACGGCAATTACTACGTAAAAATAACGTCTTTAAACGAAATTATAGTTGCCAACAATCTTTCAATGGGCTGCAAAAGCAAATTGTCAGTGATCCAGTTCTAATTCCATTCAATTCTAGATTAACTTACGTGCGATGCTATGGGAAAGGTGTTGTGTTGTCTCACATAATTTATGATGAGGTCGTCGCCTCCGACAGAACACAATTATTTTAAGCTTGACCGAGAGGGTTTGGCAACCGTGTGTGCTGTTCCATGTAGCCACGAATATGTGTAGAACCTTCAAGCTCGTTACGGACAGCCAGCCATTACCACCTGTTTTTCACGAAAATTCCAGACTGCCGAAAATGACGTCATCAAGACTTCAAAGGTACGCAGCATTTTTGACTGGCTGCAATTGCGGAGTTGTCACAAAAAAAAGTGAGGAAAACGTTAATGTTGATTGTCTGTCTAGAGCGCCTTTAATCTATTAATATCTATCAATTTTATAGACAAAAAAGCACACGCTATCTACAATCCAACCTTGTTAAAAATAAGTTCATTGTAACTAAATTTCAAATCAGTTCTAGATGTTACAAAAAGAGGTGCACAACTTTAAAAAATTTGATACGGAGTATCCTATTGATTTTGCGATTTCAGTCAAACCACAAAAAAGTCTTAGTTCCAAGTTTAAGCGATACTTCATTTTATTCTATTATATTCGTATTGGTATAACCAAGATGAAGCAATTGTCGAGGAGTATTCTGGTCTTCACTAGACAGGGATATTGAGAAGTACTTTTGTTTATGTGCGGCTTGCACCTCTATCTTGAATAATCCTCAAAAAGCAGCTTTAAATCCATGGGAGGAACGTCAACAAAATTTGAAACGTGATCACACCGAGTATGCAGGCCCTTATCAAGGACATCAATTCCTGCCAGTTGTCAACGCCAAAAAAAAAAAAAATCAACATCAACGATTGAAATTTTATTCAGCATCTTCATTAGAAGTGGCTATGCAGATGTTATGGTATCCAATAATGCACCTATCTTCAAAAATAACGATATTTAAAAAATTCTGCCACAATCGTCAATTTTCCAAGAAACAATCGCTCCCGAGCATCGAGTAACGATCCGAAAGGAACATTAAGATCTCAAAGAAGCGTCGAGCGGTCATATCAGATGATCCAGTTCCAAAAAGATTTGAGAGATACTTTTTCGATGCTGAGCAACACCGTTACAAAATGGAAAATCGTCCTTTGAGCGGTACTTGGGATGTCACATTAGAATCAAATTTGAGCGTTCAAAAATTTATAAACCGCCTATTTCTGGTATATAGAGGCCAGACAAGAGAGGGCGACCATGTCCCCTCCACCGTAAATAAGTTTTCGTGGGAACTTGGTCCCATTAAAAAGCTTCTTCATCTTCATTACGTTGTTCGTCTTGATACCGGTTTCGAATGTTTGTGAAGTTTCTACGAAATTGTCTATCTTCCTGATCTTTGATGACGTAAGATTTGTCTTAAACTTGGCTCCTAAGAGGTGCTAGTTTCCAAAGTTCATGGGTGTTAATTCTTGTAAGGACTAACTCACCAGTTTGAAATGAAATGGATAAATGATTTTTCCTCGTATGTTGCTTGGTTGTTCTTTTTTCTCTGATAGCAATATAATACTTTGATTCAGGGATGTCAATAAATGATTTTTGTGAACTGGCAATTTGCTGTGCATACTATGGCCGAAATCATTGTGTCGGTGAGCCTAAATTGCCTGTGGGCGTATTCATATAATTCAGTAGGCCTAAGTATACATCGGTGCCATCATGGAAAGTCTTTCTGAGTATATTTTTAATTATTAGAAGAAAGAGTATTATATCCTTTGTAGTGTATACTTCAGTTTATAAAATTTGAGATAATCTGAAAAGTAATACCTCAATATATATATATATAGATATAGTCGTCTGAATATATCAGTTGCGGCGATATCGAAGTCATGTGTAGGAGTTTCCTTTTGACCGATTGTTATTTTATTGTTATTGCGTTGATGAACCTGAGAAATAGAGCATTTTTTTATAAAATTGGAAATGCTATGGCCCACACACGACCATACTCATATTGGTACATTTGGCATAGCTGAAGTGCCCGCTATGGATGTTTTTTAAAATTTCGAGTCTCATTTTGAGCGCGATGAACACTTTGGTTGATTTGAGAATTATGTTCATCAACCTCTAACTCGTACGTGAAGCTCGAGTGCTCTTTTAAATATTCAGGCAATAGCTCTTTAGTTGGCGGCCAACCTTTTCTTACGTAAGAAATGGGTTTTTGACATATCGGGTCACTTTTTGTGGAGTTTATGCATTGGCTTGCAGAAAACTGATTTAGTAATGACTTTCGCCGCTAGTTAGTAACCTGGATGCTCCTAGTGCATCATCTACTTGAATTTTAAAGTCCTCATTGATATTGTATAATTTGAGTATTGGCGGTTTATATATATCTTGTCAACCGCCTGTTTTTGAGATTGCTTGGATGAAAAGTGAGACGTCTTCGACAGTTACTCCCATAGTGGTGCTGTAGTCATTGAAAAATTTTTTATAAATTTGCTCAGGTAAGTTATTTTCCCCAACAGCCTTTGCAGGTGTTTTTTCTTCGTCTTTCCACTTTGTCTGGGTCTATGTACTATCGTTTGGCGGTCGTTATGTGTTCTAAAAATATCATTTGATATTTTAATCTAGTATTCTTGATAATCTGTAATATTTGTTCGCGTAATTCTTCTAAAGTTTTGGCAAGATGATGATGTCGTCCACTGTTATTAACATAGGCAGGATTTGCAAATAAATTGATCATTATATTCTGAAATACCTCAGGAGGTAATTCCGAAGGGTAGTCTTTTACACGGATACCTTCTCCATAGAGTGCTAAATATTAGAATTTTATCAATGCTGCCAACAAAAATATCATCATCACTGCCATCACATATCAACTTCACTGCTACAAATGGCGGCAATTATTTTGTTCTTTTCGTGCTTGCTATGTATGCTGAGTTTTGTATTTTTTGTACACATAAACTCGGAATTATCTAGACTTTTATACGTTTTGCAATTGTGACCAAACACAGGGCAATCAAGAATTTCATAATTTGTTCCACAACTAAAGCAGTCAAACGTTTTACTATTATTAAAATGGTTAAGTAAATTGATGCCTTTATCGAGTTTTGGATTTTTTTTGTGCTTGTTCAGTGGGTTGTCATATCTGAAACGTTTTAGCGTTTTATTTTCCGATAGAAGCGTCGTACGAACCGCATCACTTGCTGACTTGAGTTGGTCACGTAAAATACTACTGATTAGGCTACCAAGTTCACAAGTTTTGATTTATAGGCGGAAAAGCGCCATCAGTCCATCGACTGTTTCATCTATGTTTTGCACGGTATTGTGGAATTTATAGCGCTCAAATATGCTGCTAACTTTTGCCCGGAAGTAAGTCTCGAGTTTGCTTTTTATTTCCTGAAGCTTTTGTGGTGAGCTTGTTATTAGAGAATTATAAATCCCAATTGCTGCACTATCTATAACTGGTATAAAAGTCGCTATTTGTATTTTTGCTTCTTGGAAGTTAGTTCTGTAGGTACCTCGAAATATTCGTATTGTTGTTTCTATAGCTTCCATTCTTTTGCCATACCTCTGCCATGTTCTATGACAAGTGGAGTCTATACATTTTTCAAAATGCGACAGTATGGCACCCTCGGTAGGGCCATTTTGCTTACAAATCATTGACCTATGTGGCGAATAGACCGATAGTACAGCGAATGAATGTACGAATAGAAGCAAAAGACAATAAATGTAAAATGTGCCCGAAAAGTAAAATATGGTCACATCATTAAGTGAACTCCACTTGTTTCGCTAAGTGAAGTGGGTTCAAATAATATATTCGAACACACTCGGATGTATGTAGACCTGTCCATATTTGTTTCACGAGGGCATGCCAATATTTTATTAACTTTATTGATGACAAGTCCGCAATAATATTCATCTATTTCATTAAAAAAAAGGTGAAGGGGAATGCAAGATATTTAAATTACTAATAAAAAGCCAAACAGATCGAGAGTTGAAGAGTGTGCATAGCGGCAATGCAAAAAAATATGACTAGAACATTTAACAATTCCTTGAAAGAGTGTGGAATACATGACCAACTTACTGTTCCGTACACACCGGAACAGAATCGTGTCGAAGCATGCCAATTCAGGCAAAATTTTAACTGAAATATTGAGGGCTGAGGCCATGAAAAATAATAGGATATAAAACCCCATATGAAATAAGATCAAAAAAAAAACCGAACATTAAACATCTTAGGCTTTTGAATTTCTTACTCATGCTTTAAATGAAAAGGAAGCGTGCGACTTTGCTACTAAGGAAACAGAGTGTATAATCGTTGGGTAATCACCAAAGGCAAAGCATATAGATTATATGATGCACAGACACAAAAAGTCATTAAAAACGGAGACGTTCAATTTTTCGAAAATATTTGTGAAAAAAAAGCAGCAGTAGGTCTCTACAATCTTTTTCATAGTTTTTCAATTCAATTGATTTTTCAATTCTATTGACCTCAGTAACCAATTACTGTCCGTTTGGATATTAGAAGAGATCCCCAAGCTACCCGTAAAATTTGCGGAGGACGCATTTGTGAAAAGTCTTCGGCTTTAACATATTTTGGGTATTTATAATGTATCTTTACATATAGATTTTCTTACAATGTTATGTCGTATTACGCCCTCAGTGTATATAGTCAACTGAGATCCACTTTTAAACAGACCACAATTTCCCATTAGCTTCCAGTCGTCTTGGAAGTTACCACTTTGATCAAAAGCTGTAGTATATACACACACAGCTAAGTCTTTCTAACTTAGAATAGAACTAATCTATTCTCTAAGCCCTAATCCCTATGTTTTACCACACATTTTGAATTATACGTGTATACATCTTCGTATCTAAAAATGTTTAACAAGATATATATACATTTTTCATACCGAACAATGTTTAACGGAGTAGCGGGTTATATAAACAAGAATATTCCTTCCTTCAAAAATAAACATATACATATTCTGTTGCATGCATAATTATATTTACCTTTAAAGGTGTACTATTATATTCTCTTCATATTTAAATCGACATTCGCGCCATAGAAAAATACCCAAACAACATTATTTTCGCTGTACCAAATCAGTTAGCAACATCAATCAGAAATTTGACAATAGATATAGTCGATAGTTAAGAATACACATATGCGTACAGAAGCACACCAGATAATTGCAAATCCAAAAATAGGTTTCTGCTGTGACGCGAGGGAAAGTTACGGGAACCATCAACGGTGTAATATGAAGAGAAATTTGTAATGTGAATCACTATCACTAAAACATATACAATAGCTATAATCAAAGCGCAGTGATAGTGTGATAGTGAGGCAGCTGAGAACTATGAAGCAGCGATTTGTTCATCAGGAGTCGAACGCGGATTTAAGTTGAGATAATTATCATCCGCCTGCCCTCCCGTCCTATTACTACCCATTCTCTTGTCCAGAACATGGTCGGTATCTTACCCAAACTACGACAACAGGTAGACTCGAATTCCATAGCCACGGACTAAAAACACGGTTAAAGAGCTACAACAAGCAGGTATGGTCTCAGTGATATATTATATCTTGGCCCGGATTTACACACCGACCTAACTGTCTTCATTGACAAACCGGAATCGGATCGTTGTGACCATGAACTCCTAAGAGTTACGTTCGCTAAACTGCGCACAATATTTACCAATCAGAATACTACAATAATGAATACCTTGGAAGCGCTGCTGGGCATCATAATAACATAAAAGAGAACTACCTGAGCGCAATTAGACTGTCGAATATCGACGACCTAAGCTCGGAAAATTTCAGGGACCGCCTAGAGATAGTGAAAAATTTCATATACGAACAATTTGTCAACATACCGTATCGTTGCGTTGCAAAGGTAGTGCTCTCTCCCCGGTTCAGAGTGACCATACCAACCAGATCGGGGCGGTACGGGCCAGCTTTTGGACCCAGGATGGAAGCAGAGAAATAGTATATCGGTGGTTCAAAATCGTAAAATGGCAAAACTGGGGCTGGGATATGTGGTCCGAGTTCTCAAAAATCCATCCCAATCAGATATAATCACTTCATATTGTAAGCAAAAGTCTATGCAATTTTTGCATACACTTTTCCAACTTTTTGTGCAAGTTAAAAGTGATGTCGTGCATCTACCGATTCATTGGGGTCACGTACCGAGAGGGATGGTAAACCTTTTGTTTTTCCTAAACGACTTGAATACTACGGATTAGAATTTATTTTTCAGAACATGAAGTGTTATCTCGAAAATTAGAACTGCAAAATTGACGTTTTTAACCCTTTCATCGACTGGAAAACGATAATGCGTGTCCATTGTCAATTAGTGCAACCCCAACCAACGTTTTCCAAAAATTTTGCCTTGTGGAGCTTATTTCACCCGACTTCTGATTGCCCATGTTCATATTTGCTGCCTCCATGGGAATATTTCTTCTATAATGCGTTTCATTCGATCCGAATTTTGGGTACTAAAAGTTGTGATATTCGCGTATGTAAGGTATACGGGATCTGGTTATCTGTTACTTCAGTTAAAATAGCGGATCACCGATAATCAGTCTTTTTCTTTTTCAAGAGAAGATAAAGAAGTTAGCCTGCTTTAAACGTCTAAACGCAGCACAAGTGATTGATTGTGTAAAAAACTGTTAAAGTGAACAAAATAATAAGAAAATATCAATGACGCTAAAGACAAAAAAATGTTCTTATAAATGAAAAGTCTTTGAAAATAAGTGTTGCCTTGTAATTTATCATAAGATGTGCAGAGAACGGCAAAGAGCAGCGAAAAAGAATGCGAGAATTGACGTGAAATATGAAGTGAAAGGATTTTCTTTAAAGAAAATTTTATATCATGGAGAGAATTAAATTTATGCTACATTTCCTCAGGCAATATATGATTTTTTTTTATTGTAAACAATTTTTAAATAATCATGCTGAAAAAAGTTATATAAAAAGAAGACGATAAAAAAATGAACGAATACATTCAGATATAAGAAAAAAATGAAAGAATGGTATACGAAAAGAAAGAACTCAATTTGGACTTTCATATAATTCATCAAACATAAAAAAATGAAGCGTTAAACATATAGAAGAATAAGTTATAAGGATCAAGACATCAACACACACATATATCTATTAAGAACTAACGTTCATATCATGAAATCAAACATAGAAATAATGTTCATAACATAACATAAAATATCAGCAATGTGAGCTAAGGCTGTTTGAACTCTAGATCACTATACTCTATGAGCGGCGGGCCAAACAATCTTAATTCACTAACGTCCAGCTATTTCCTTATTATACCGTGTGAGCTTCCGCTGAATCAGACATATGTAATCTTCGAATTATTTAGATGGCGAAAGTTAAAGGTCTTACATCAGGCATTCGCACGAATACGGAAGGAAGAACGAACTCCACAAGATATATAAATAGAAGAATACCCAATAGAAATGTTGAAGTGGAAGATATGGTTTTCCTTCGTAGCCAAAGTCTACTCCCTAAGTGTTTTAAAGGCACGGCATTCAAAAATTGTCAGACAGATGGGAAAAATGTATTAACCGCTATGGACGATACTTGGAATAGAATATTTTTTTAATCATACATATATGACAGAATTAGTTGCACAACTTGCATTAAAAAATATATTTATAACAACAAATACTGCGCAGCAAGCATGACAGAGTCATACAAGAGGAATATGTAAAACTTTAAATTATCGCTTATTAGGTCAATATCCAAAAAAAAAAAAAAAAAAAGATTTTGTGTCCCACAAAAACGATAGCAATAACATCTAAAGTGAGAGGAGGACCTTTTGAATTACATTACATGCCATACGTCCGAGGAGCTAATGTAAGATGTGCGTTTTTCCGTCAAAAAGATGGTTAAGGACATAAGTCGTTTTTTTGCATGCTTTCCCATAATAACGGAAACGCTATGTCCTATTTCGAAAAATGTTTCTGTGATAAAAGCTAGCTAAAAATTACGTTGATTGGCCAGAACAAAACGCTACTGGCTAATTATGTACAAAAGGCAAATAAAGAAAAATATGTAAATATGAAAAATGAATAACCTGCATATGCATTTTTTAACTCGTTACAAAAATGTGCCTTTTGTTTGCGCAGTATGTCTGACGCCATTAGCTACAACCATTCACGAAATTATACAGTTCACAACACTACTATTTGCGCTGTACCACATAGATGACGATTGGAAATATTTTTTATTTCGCGGAAAAAATATAGTCCAATTGACATTTCGATGAATTGGTTAGTAACACCACAATTCAGAAAAAAGGAAGAAATGATAAAAATCATTATTATTTTTACAATCAACGTAGAAGGAGTTAACTAATTCATAATTAAAGCCACAGAACTGTAAATTAATAGGTTTGTAGGTTCGCGACATACATTGCGGTAAAATTAATTTCACCAATTTTCCACACAAGTAATGTTAAGTGCACGTCTTCATATTCATCAATTTCAATCGGTTAACATATGAAGATAACGTACAACTGAGTTTTCCTCTTAACCTATGTAAGACCATTATAACAAATTATTTCTGAACAGACTCAATAAGATCAATGTTACATTCATAACTTGAAGACCAAACCGTTGACACATATTTTGCTATCGACCTAACAAGGGACAAAGGCAAAGACAATAAGCTTTCTATTACGTAAACTTCGCTCCAAAATTTTTGCAAACTTATAAAATACAGTTAAAGGGCCTGATGAGTTACCACTGTTAGGACGCATACAAGTGTATAGCTGATAAATCCATGAAAGTTTCTTGCTATTCATTCGCTATTCGTTTGAACAGAAGCACCTAATTTATTTCTTTTAATGGTATATCACTAATCTTTAATTTTTGAAAAATCTTTTTGTAAAAATTCTTATCTGCTTTAAGCTTTTAATAATCCAGACTAAGCGACGATTACTACTCTCCACTGTAACGTAAGGCACGAGCACTAACCTATATCACACAGCATAAAATAAAAATTTGAAATATTAGTATCCAACCATTCGCTTGACCAGGCCTTGTTGGTTAACCAGATAATCATAGTGACATTTTTTTAGAAGAACTTTTTTAGTTTTTACTTTTGCATTTTAAGACTGGGAGTTAACAAAAGAAAAAAAAAAAAACAAGAATATAGGCGAATAATAAGTACAGTTCGGTCATTCGAATTTTAAGAAACAATAGGTAAATTGAAACATCTAAGTACAACTAAGATATTTATCGAATTTGGAAGTTATATATCTCTTGAAGTAAGTACGGATATTTCGAAAGCAGGAGGTATATACAAGCATTTATGTAGGATTACCTTTCAGTTATTATTCAGTTGTTACCCGCACAAAAAAGTTTATGTCGCAAATATTATCAAGTCGAGCAACACCTTACGCAACTGAGATATGTACTGCAATAAATACCCAACCGCCTTTTTCCATTACTCTATAAGCTCCGCATATTTGATATCAAGACCTGCACATTTGAAAGATTTCATTTTTTTTTATTTTTTTATTAATATTATTATTATTATTATTATTATTATTATTATGAAAAACTCTACCGTACTTGAGATTTGAACCCGCGACGATTGAATTCCTAGTCGAGACTCTTGTCTACTCAGCCACTCAGGCGGATTAGGTTTTTTTAAAAGCTATTAGTTGCAAGAAAAGATTACGAAGATTGGAATTCATCGCTCCTCACATTTAGATAATTATGTAATCAGAGAAGAGGAGATATAGCGCTTTCTAATGGAGAACGAGATATATCAGTAAAGATAGAAGGTAAAAACAAAACTACCTTGCCATTTCCCTGGCTAAAACCAAACACAAACCTACTAGAGATGTTGTTTCCGTTCGCACATCCTCCGAAAACGCAAATTCCGATTCTTTTTTTCGTTTTATTTCTCCTCTTACTCTCATTCATTTGATGCTAATAGGAAAATGTTTACATATTCACATCGTCAACTTTCTTTGCAGCCCCTCGCTTTTATAATTATAGTAAAACCTTCATCAAACAATTTACGCGATTGCATTCCTGAACCAAGCTACAACAATTGTAACCCATCATTCTGCCGTTGCTGACCCCATTTCTCCATCCCAAAATACCTCTTAAAATGTTCGCTGTCAGTTGAGAACGTGAAACATAAAAATTGCATTAATAGCCTTATTTGTACAATAAATTCTTCCCAATCTATTATTATTTTTATAATTTCCTTAAACCAAACAAATAGATTCTAGGACGAAAGCGTACGAATATCAGCTCTATTTTTTAAAGAAAACGCACCAGGTGGCAAGTTCAGTCATTTTGTTAAAGTTAAATATTTTATTGCTGCGACGATTGGAATACGAATCTTTGAATTTTTGACTTTTACAAAGTATATATTTAATCGTAAGATTTTGATCACATTTGCAACTTGGAGAATTACATTTCTTAAGGATCCATTGGTGCGCTGCTATAGTATGATCAAGGCAATGTTTTCACCTTGATTTTGTTGATGTTGTTTGGATATATAGTGATTGAACGAAATTAGGAGTTACCTGAGAATAGTGTATATGGAAGCATTGTTGACTTTCTTCGTCAATTTTCTTCCCATTTCTATCCTCTACTAAAAGATGAGGGTATACTTCGTCAATCCATTTGAATCTCCCAAAAGTAAGCTTCAGAGGCCTTGTTACGTATATATATTTTCCATTAGCGTGAAATTCTGCCTATCCTGTCCATCTGTGTACTATGTTCTGCGCTCTTGGCAGCGAACGTGAGGATATTGACTTCAAATTTGGTAGAAACGTTGCAAGTTCTGGCATGCCCGTCGGTACAGAAAATAGGAGAAATTGCTCAAACCACACTTCCACACTAAACCGTACACTGAATGTAATTCTGTTTTTTACGGATTTTTGCTCATTAAAACACAAGTTTGAAATGTACTATATTTACTTTATGGAGGACCATACTTTTCATGCTCAAAAATGGACAAAGTCGGCCAGGGAAACCCAAAATTATATGTGATCAAATCTTCACTTTTTGCTTATTAGTCATAAGATAAACAAAACAAAATGTTGAAAATTATTCGGTATATTTCCTCACGTGAAGACGTATCATCTGTCTAAAATAAATAATGTTATTTCTAAAATAAATATTATGTACGCTACAAACAATTGAGCACCAATTAAGAGGATTTAGAGAGTAGAATGCGACAAGCAAAATACGGTATTTTTACATTAAGTATGACGAACGTCCTGACGTGGGAGATTAATTTCTTCTAAGCAATCTCTTCGATATGTATGTCAAGTAAAGGGCTTGGACAGTAGAATATGACAAGGTAAGTGTGTTAATTGAAAATTAAATATGGTAGCCGTAATAAACAACTACGCTGATGATCGTTATTTTAAATAAAACCTCATAGTCATTCATTTAAAATTTTTAAAACGTCTTAACACTAATACCAATAAGACCCTGCAATACCAATGTTATTCTACCGCAGCATGGTAGACATGATTAAGGGTATATAAAGTTCGGGCTCAGCCGACTCTAATTTTTCTTTTATTTTATCATATATTTTTGAAGGTCAATGTTTTCTATTGCGCCGCTCGAAATTAATGGTGCCGAAGCTTCGGATTTGGTTGCTACGTCTGCGCGGTCTTTTCTTAGGAGACGAACTAATATTGTGGCAATAATATTCCTCACATTGTTCATATTTAAGAGGTTTCGAATAAGACTTATGACCGACAAGTTATTGACGGTAATAATTGTTTCGCGTTTGATTTTGCCAGCAGGGTTTGTGGTTTGAAGAACAGCTCTAGTTTGGATTGTAAATGTTCAAGCATTTTCGTGTGAAATATGTGCACTTGCTCTGTGGCGCGGCGTTTACAAGGAAATGCCAATTTATATTTTCTCTGCGATCATTTCTCCGAAGACGAGATTTAGCATATATTCTTTTTTGTATGCCAGAAGTGAATTATCACGGGAGCTGACTTTTAAACTCCACGTTGGTTTGAATCCAAATTTTCGCGAGGTGTTTAGGGTGACGGTTATTTCTTTTCCAGCACGTCTACAAGAGTTAATCGCGGATTGGTATTTTTGATTTTTTTGGCAACAATAGCCTTTTTAAAATTTTCGCGGAGTTTTGAGTTGCTGGAGTTGAGAAGTTTCGAGATAATTTTGGTTTCAAACTCATCTCTATTTTTTATCGTTGAAAGAGGTGTCACTGATGAGCGTCATTCGCAAAGTATAGGTGCCGACTCTGATCGCTTGGTGATAAACCGATTTCAGAATATTTATGTTTTATTTGCCGTCGTTGCCATATATGATCCAACTATAGTCAACTTTGTTAAGGTAAACAACAATACTTACGTTAAAGAAATTTTTCCAAGCAGTGTAGTGTATGAAGTTGACCGTAGTTCGAAGCGAATTTTTTAAATGAAGGCAGGGTGGCTTCCAGCTGTACATATTGGAAAACATGAGTCGTAAGACACACAGAGAAGCTTTTGGGAACTTCTATTTACTAGAAGAAGAAATTTACGAAGGCGGATATTGACTTTAGCTCTAAGCTACCTATGTGAGAGATTTGATGCAATTCTAGTCTCAACTAACGTTTCTTCTTTCATTCAGGCTTTTTTGAAATTCTCCTACGAATGCTTAAAGCTTATGTTGCTAATTAATATCTAAAAGCTCTTTTAGCCACAAGCGCAAAATCTCTTGATCAAACGACTACAATTTTTTGCGTGTAGTACAAATCATTTTATATTAATACCGCGTATATCAAACTCTGTGTCTGAACGTTCGTTTACTGTCCGCTCATCAGCTCGATTCTGGAATGCGCTGCCACTGACTTTGATGACTTCTTTAGTGCTTTAAGAGAAAACCCTTGAAATTCTCTCGTACGGGCAGTTGACGATTGTTAATGATAGAGCAAGGTGATCATTTAAAAGGTCTTTAGTTCTTTCTTTTATGTAGCTGTGTAATGGGTGATATAAAAAGCCTCCGCGATTTTTGGCTTCTAGATGGTATTTATTCCTATATGTGGAACAACATTCTTAAACAAACATGTACTTAAAAGGTGACATTTCAGCTTACATTTTTTGTGAAGATAGTATTCTAATTCTTTGTTCGTGCGAAAAGTTATATTGATTTAAAAATGAGTGAAATATTTGAAGAACTGCACTATGTGATGCCTTTTTACTATAAAAAAGGTAAAATAAGCCAAAAAAGGTGTGAAGTGTGCGATGAGAATGCTGTGAGTGAGCAAAGGACTCACAAGCGGTTTGCTGGATTCCTTTCCCGAAATTTCAATGTCAAAGTTGCATCTCGCTCAGATCGACCAGTCACTGAAAAAGTCGATGAAATATTACAACTGATGCAGCAAGACCGGCTCGCAAGTTGTCAGGAAATAGCGAAGGCGCTAAACATCAATCATGTGACAGTTTGGAATCATTTGAAAAGAGCAGGCTACAAAAAGACGCTCAAAAGAAGACCAACAAATCTCGGAGACTTTTTATATCACCCATTATATTTGCCTATGGCTTTATAGTTACTAATAAGCATAAATAAAACAAAATAAAATAACATGTAAAGCGATCCCATCAAAACTCTTTCCGAATGCGACTTAAAGAATTGATATGAGTTCCTTCAGAAATTTTCTTTGCGAAATAAATGATGCTTAGCAGAGCATCAACACATCTTCTATTTGGCTTAAACTACACTTGTTGCCTTGTATTTTGTTTTCTTTTTTGATTCAAGAAACGAGGAAAGCGTATTATGAAAGGTGCAATTTTTTTCTAACATTTTTGAGAAGCAGGGTAGCAAAAAAACTGAATCAATCATCGTAAGCATTGAGAATACGACTAGCAAAAAGGATTGCATCACATAGATCTAGTAATTTATACTCACTTAAAACTGACAGCGCATTGAGATTTGTACATCAAATGACCCAGGACCAATCTAGAATTGTTTTATCGCTTCAAATTCCACCTACAGCAGAAAATTTTAAATTGTTGTTAGGAACACCGTTTCCATCACTATGTGCGTTCATAGATGAGCTTATGCAGAGCAATAATCGCCAGAATAACAAATCCCTTAACCTTACGCTCCAATAACTTAAAAAGTTAGCTTGCTCTCTTACTATCTTTTTATGAATTTGCAAACTTGCTTCAAGCTTGAGCTATAAGGTCTCATCCCTTTAGGTTAATTGTTTCAGCAAAACTTAGACTCAAGACCACAGAGATAGACTAAGTAAGGTTGGTGGTAACGCACTTAAAGTTATATTTTTTTACCCTTTTGTGTTTATAATCTTTTCACTCTGAAATTTTTTTAAATTAGGAATTTTAAAAAGCACACTGTGATTAAATTCGCTGAATACTCCAAAAAGACAGGGATGTTATTATTGGGCTCGACGGTGATGCCGACTTCGACGTCTTATCGCATTAATGGATATACTTAACGATTTCCTCCAGTTTACGAACTTCTTACATAATAAAATTTTGAAATTTATTTGTGTAACGAGTCTGTTATTTCCACAAGCCTTTATTGCCTTTTATTTTATGTAAAGATTAATTTTCTTTTATCTATGTGTGTATGAACTTCACATGTGCCCATAATTATGAAAGTGATCCAAATCATATATTACTTGTTTCGAGATATTTAACAAGAATTGGATGAATTGGATTTGAATAAATCAAAAAATATTTTTACATTATTAATTTAGAATTTTATTAGTCTTGATTAATGGAAATTTATTACGAATATGAAATTTTGTCTGAATTTCATACAAAAAATTTGTTTTTAAAGTTTGAATTGACTTTTCCTATAAATGACTTAAAGCAGTAAGAAACTATGAGTTTTATTAGA
This sequence comes from Glossina pallidipes, assembly GCA_000688715.1. Classification (NCBI taxonomy): domain Eukaryota; kingdom Metazoa; phylum Arthropoda; class Insecta; order Diptera; family Glossinidae; genus Glossina; species Glossina pallidipes. Next base: position 107,561 of record KK500035.1, read on the forward strand.
GAAAATAATTTAATGAAGTATTTTATGAACATCTGTTAATTACTTTTAAAAATTAATCCATTTTTGTCCTTTTAGGCTTTTATCGTTACGAGTTGTTAAGATTCTGAAAATGTTCCTGAAAAACTGTAGGGATTTATGGTAGTAAACATATAATGTTTTTATGGCTTTCTTTTCTTTGCTAGTGGTGTTATAATGGAAGTAATTTAATATTTCCGTTTATTTTTGGTCTTCCTCTTTTAGGTGAAAAAGTCAATGTCATTCCACCACAATCAATACTTGAAACAACACGACATTCAGCACAAGGTAACTGAACAATTTTTTCTGACGTATCTTTTCTATGTTAGTGGAAAAAAAACTTTAAAAAGAAAAGAAATTTTTGAAAATAAACCAAAATAAAAAACTTCGAGTGAAAAATTATTCATTAGCTTGAAACTTTGTAAACTCCTTTTTTAAAAATATATATTCTATATTTTTTTTCTCGTTTTTCGTTCGGATTTTTGGTAAGTGTTCCCCGGCATAACAGCTAAAACAACATCAACCTGTCTGTCTATGGAGACATCTAATTCCTGCAAATAGAGATGATTTTGAAAATTTTTATATGAATGCTATTGAGAATAATAAGGGACCAACGATGATTGGGGATGAAGTTGATTTATCTCACAAAGGAGGATATAAAGCTGATGATTTAATAGTGCTCTGTAATTAGGTAATCATAATATTAATTTGTATGACTATATTTCGCAATGCAATTTCTTAGTTTTTGTTGACACTTGAGAAAAAAATTTAAATGCGTATATTCCGAGATGTTTCACGGAAAGATTTGGAGTTATTCGCAATGTCCTTATTGAGTATGATGTAAACGAGATCATTGAAAATGCTACTTTCCACCCAGTGTTGATGTACAAACTTTTCGTGATGAGATTCAGAGATTCTTGATGGTGAAGAAAATGTGATTCTAGCTGGAAATTTCATTAGACATTGCTTGTATGGCGATTAGGTCTCGACCAATGCCAGCAGTTTTAATGTCTTGAATAATGGTAATACTACCTTTCTCTATAACCGGAGCGGTCGCACGGCGAGCAACGTCTTGGATCTAACCTTTTTTAATTCAACTATTTTATCATTCAACTAAACAATCTCGTTAAAAAAATAGAAAATTTCATTTCACGCAACTTCCTTATGGACCGTCTGTCTAAAGTTGATCTTCCTTCCGATTTATTATCAATTCAAAATGCTTTTCAGTCTGTGGTCAAGTCTGCTAGAACCAACTTTCCTGATATTGAGTCCTTCTCACCTAAACCTTGGTGGAAGTCTTCCCTGTCAACACTTTTCGGCAAATACCAAACTGCAAGAAAAAAAAAGAGTAAATAAGCCAATCTAGCCAACTTCATTAAATGTATGAAAACACTGAAGGAATGGATGTCTGCAGTTGGAAAAGCGAAAAGTACAGATGTGACAGGGGGTTAACGTAGGTTCCTGCCGTGGAGGCTTAACCCTACGGTGCCCGACGGCACACGGAGTGAAAGCGTCACTCACGCCCCGCTGGGAGCAGGGAGGCTCCCAAGCAGTTCCTGATCAAGGACATGTGTATGGCATGCCCTTCCCTCTGACGGGGGCGAGGCCTATCTAACACTTCAAATATTTAACGTTCCCGCGATTTTGGGAGCAACCACAGCCACCACGAAACTCCCCGAAGGGCCGTTCCCAGCAGCCAGGTAGAAGACCCACACCTACGAGGATTCTGTTAGCGAAAAGTACACATAGAGCTATCACGATTAAAGAGTTATGTGGTAATGGCAACTCGCGCTTTCTCTGGAATTATATCAATTGCCATCGACATTTTAGCCAAAAATTAAACGATTGTGCTGTGTGAAATGACCACGATAATAAAAGATACTTAGATATGCTCAGGAGCTATATTCCAAGTGCCAATCAGATTACAATACCTTCAATTCCTTTTAGAAATCCCTACAATACACCTTTTCATTGCGTGAGCTAATCTTACATTCCAGAAAGAGGGCTACTTGCTGCAGGTTGTGATGAAAGCTTAATTATCCTCTTGCACACATTTAGTAACTGTTGGGCTAGTAATTTTATACCCTTAGATTTTCGATGTATCAAAGTAGTTTCCATTCCTAAGGTAGGTAAGGACTTAAATTATTTAAGTAACTTCAGACCAATTTCGCTAACATCTGTATTCATAAAGATTATCAACCTCATCATTAAGGAGATTTTAATGGATTTCTTGAAACCTGGAAACATTATTCTAGCCTGTTCTTATGCTTATCAAAAACGCAAATCTACGAATATGTGCATTAACGAAATATCTATTCTCGTAGCATGTTTAAAAAAGGTGATAAACTGGTTGTTATGCTTTCCCTGGACATCAGCAAAGCCTATGATAAGTTCCATACTCTTCAATCTATGTACAGCTACTTTGCATGATCTTTAAGATAAAAAATTCATATATTTCAATAGACAGATGATTTCCTCTGCCGATTCATCTTTTTCAGTGGCTATGAAAAACCTCTCGATAAAAGCTAATGTGTTTTTCGATGCATGCGCCGATCTCAATTTATATTTTAACACCAGCAAAACAAATACTATTTATTTTGCCAAAGGTTCTAAACGTGAAATCAGGCTCTTTATTTATTTATTTTTATTTATTTATTTATTTATTT